>JAHZMY010000734.1:0-12534 GCA_027743915.1 Seira sanloemensis
TTATATAAACTGTATTTCTTAGAAGACATTGTTTAATATAGTATGATGGAACTTTAAGGACTGAGTACCATTACATCAGACAAAGCATTACTTATTGCTGCGCCACTATTGCCAAAATACGTATCCAATACAATATGGCATGCAAACCTTTGAATTCTTACAGGAAAGAAATATGTAAGTTGTAGCATAATACTGAAATATAAATATACATATGTACATCTCCAGTTTTTGTCTTTTCCTCCATTCAAAACATTTGTTGAGCCCCCGCTGAGTGTATAGCGGTGCATATCCCATGAAACTACGATACTTTCAGTTTCATTGACTCAGCCTATTTTCCTTTTTTCTCATTTGAATACCAATTCTGGAAAAGAGGGAGTAAAATGGAAAGGTGCTCGCGTTAAATGAAAAAGGGGGAATAACCACAGCTTCTCGCGGTTTCACCCACTATCACATACATGCCCACATATGCCCACTCATCTCTGAAAGAATGGAGTTGAAGATATTAGAATATGAAAGTCAAGACTATGGATGTGTGAACGAAATCATGCAGGGAATGTAGTGGAAAATAAGAGTGAGGGGAATGAGTGAAATGGATTCGAAAAAAGTTTCTTTACCTGTAATATTTTTCCACAAACGCCCTCAGGATTTCTCTACGTTTCTCATTTTCCAGTCCATAAACTGCATCATGCTCACTTAGCGAAGGCAACATCTCTGCTTTGGTCACACCAAATAAAAGTGGATAATGGGACAATCGATCTCGAAGCACGTTCTCACGAATTCCTTCCTCTATAATGACTCCGTCGTCTGATGGCCCAAATTTTCCCCACAACTGGATCAGAAGAAAAAAATATATTAGAAAGGGAAAATGCAGAGCAAGTTCCGTATGTAGTATAGTAGATCAAGCGGCGTGTTCGAAAAAAACTTTCCTATCTATCCTCCTTTTCGATCATTACGTCTAACGCAATTAAGGGTTTTTTCACCAGTAGAATTCCAATCCAAACTGGATCTCTTTTCCGATGTCGCTTACATTGCAGAAAGGGAGAATATTGCAAAAAGGAGGGAAAGCCAAAACCTTGCGGTAACTTTTCAAGAAGATTACAAAAGTTTTAACTGCATGCATGCATACCGAATAGTAGTTTTATCCGTTTCCACAGCGTATTCTTTCAATTGGAATGCATTCGGGGAAAGCTAAGCGAGTATTTTATTGATATCGAAATAAGAATCATGCTGAACAAATATTTGAGTTACTAATGATTATAAAATGATTCGATATAACCTGTCCCAGTTTTCGTCATATTAAAAGCACCGACAGGCAAATGATGATATGAAAAGTATATATTTTTACATATCTAATATGAAAATGTAATTTGCAAAATGACTTTTTCACAATGAAAGAACACGCATATGACAAGTGACATCTCTTGAGATATTGGTTGCACGAAATATTGAAAGTATAAGCTTAAAATCAATTATAAGCCTTACTTCCCACGCATACAAACTGCAATTATCTTTGATTGACTAGAAAAGAAGAGAAAAGTCATTTTGATACGTTTTGAATTACATTCCGTCATTGTTACGCAGGTAGTTTGTATTCCTGCATAAAATGAAACCTGTTTCAATGTATAATTTGTATACAAACGTCATGAAGTATTTAAATACGGAGCGTTGTTTGTATTATATATCATTTTGAATGAGTATATCATTAAAATTTTAAATACAATATCTGAAGGCATTTTTGATAAAATATCTTTTAACATCACATATCAATTATCACTTAAAATCTGTGTTGGTCGGTCGGTCGTTAACCTAAAAGGTTTACTTGAGTGGGATCCTAACAATCATAATGAATAAGTAATGTACCTACACGAACGTCCTACAGAGAGGTGAACGTAAAGTAAAACTTTAATTAATTCAATCTTGCATCACGTTTCACGGGGCCGAAATTCATGTTTTAATGAACTCAACTTTGTTTATGGACTACACAAACACTACGCGTACGTATCTACGAGTAGTTTGCTTCACACTGCAACGCAATAGGATGCTAGTAATGATAAGCAAACATCTTAACCCACCAGTGCACATTGCATACACAAGCAAAAATTAGGATGGACAAAGTAGTATTTTATTTTAAACCGTAAAAAATACTATTTTCAATACGTCTGGATGCTATCACCATACACATTTCTAGCTCGAAAGCATTTTCCGTGCAAATGTTTCTCAGAATACTATCTTGAATAAAAGCCCTTACGTTAAAATATTCTTACAGTATGAGTCGTTTGCTTGCAAAACTCAACACTAATAATAATCATAATGAGCATAATAGTTGCATGCATCCATGATATAATGAAACTCTGCACGACATACACGCAAACAGGCCGGCTTAATTACATGTACATGTATATATTACTACCTGAAACTTGAAGCATCTATACACATTACTTTCACAAGCTACATACGGCGAAATAGGGTTTCCTTCCCCAAGCCTTTCTTTTCTAATTCAAGCTGTTTTGCTTTCACAAACAAAAAGCCGGTTTGGAAAAGCATTCATTTTAGTTCTTCATGGATGCTGTAAGTTGCTTTTGAGTGCACGAAAAAAATCTGGGCAAAAGTCAAGCATGACGTTCTTTCCACTCTTTTTGTTTATTGAAATAAAAGAACCACTTAATTCTTTGAAATATTTTTTTCTCATATTTGTGAAACAATTGAATTTGCAGACACACATGACTTGAAAAAAACTCAGATTCTCATTATTCTCAATCTGAAATGAATGAAAACTATGCGTGTCCATAATATGTAGAACTACTGAAGATGACTTCAGCGTGAAGATCAGCTCTGCTCGATTCAAATTATGTGAACCAGGCTTTTTACACAAAAAGCAAATTCTGCACCCTTGAATTTACATAAACAGATTGAGAGGTAGAAAAATTTTCATGTTGAGCTTTTGTTTGATGTTTTTCATCGCACCAGAGCTCAGATTAAAATAAACTGATGGAAACAGAAAATGCAAAATACAATACTCGCACAAAATACATTCAGCTGTATAGTTTATGCAAACATGTAAGCTTACATCGCTTATTATTCTCGAAAAAGCGATATTGTTTCGAGAAAAAACAATAAAATTTAGTGAATAAGGCCACATAAAGGAAATAATCTGTGCATACTCTAGTAACCGGAAAATCCGGCAACTGGCTTTTCCCTACTCAGTATTTGTCAAACTTTTACGTCCTCACATGCAGTTCTTTCATNAAATAATCTGTGCATACTCTAGTAACCGGAAAATCCGGCAACTGGCTTTTCCCTACTCAGTATTTGTCAAACTTTTACGTCCTCACATGCAGTTCTTTCATTTTTGAGCGGCTTCGTATTTACGTGTAGTTGGGAGGCATTCGTAACTTATTCTTGGAATATTCGTCATGTTTCGAGGTAATTTAAGTGATATACATATTATTTAAGAATCCAACCAACCATTTATAGAGAGAAAAGGAGCTTCCGGGAAGTTGAAATGACTTGCCGCACAAAATGCCACTTATATTATGCTTGACTAATTTGATGCAATCAGCGGACTTTCATTCAAAAGTGTTCGTTAAACCTAAATAATGCACAAAAAGACTTTTAAGTTTACTACCATATGTCATGCTAATTAATTGCTTTGCTAAATATTTATACTGCATATTTCCAAACTGCATACCAAATACAAGTAGGGAGTCATTTATAATAAGTGTGCTATGTAAATATGGAAGAAAATCATGCTAATGCAGTCTTTGCATGTCAACTGCTTGGATGCAATTGCGTAAACTTTATGTGTATTGTGTACGGCACAACATTCTTCAATAAAAACGAAAGTTACGCCGCCTACAAGTTTTGGCCTCGTTTCAAATGGCAATTACTTGTACTCTTTTGCCAATAATGAGAAAACTATCAAGAAAAATCAGTTTCGACGTATTGTGTCTTATTTTCTTTTCTTCAAATTGAAAAGGAATTCACCTCCACCTTTGTCAATTTCTGTGAAAGCCGCTTTCACTCAAAATCGGATAGAATCAAGCAACGATGTTGGAAAAATGTCAAAAAGTCAACCGATAGAATATGCATATGTATGGTAGTAGTATATACCATAAGAGTCGAAGTCTGCGCTACTTCCTGTTTGCTAAATATAATCAAAATCGATCTACTTACTTTAACAAGTTTTTTTTCTCATATCAGGGCTATACACATCTGTGCTGTGTTCCCTTTACGGCCCCTTTTGGAGTTTTGCAGTATTTTTTTCGTTATGAAAAGACTATGCAAAGTTGGAGAAGTAAAAGTAGAATAACTGAATGAATAAAATTGTGAAAGTAGAGAGGAGGAAGAAGCGAAGGAATGAATACCATTTTAGAATGTTAATCATCTCAATATCTCAACTTGCAATCTCCCAAATAGAAATGGAACTTTCTTTCATTTTGACTCAAATATTTTTTGTTATACAAGCCCCTTTTCCATGTACATACTTTTGCGAGCTAAGCCTGGTTTGGGATAGACAGTTGGCCTGCTCTCCATTTTGTTCTTTTAAAAGAGACCCCTTTCTATTTACAAAGGAATTAAAAAAGCCCACCTACTAAAACTTTTTTCATGGAAGTAGATTTACCTCGAAACTCAAAAATGTCGGCACATATGTACCATTTCCCCAGCTCTATAATCGTGCCATAAATTAAACTCTATAAACTGTAGGAAGCAGACCAACAACGGGTAGATGTAAAAAAAGTAGAGCGACAAATGAAATCAAAGCAGGCTAGCAAAAATTAAACCATCGTGTCTAAAGATGCAAAGAGAGTAAATGAACTGTAAGCTGTATTGAAATCGTTTGGTATTAAGAAATGCGAACGAGGTCTGAGAAAGCTTTTAAAGGATTTCCAATTATTGTAAGCCTCCTATTCTATGGCTGGTATTATGAACTGTAATGTATTTGCAAAAGACTACAAATGTGTTTTTATGACGCATGTACAAAAGTTTTTCACCTTTTCGGGCATATGTTGCAATTTTTAAAACAAATTTATGCACAATAAAATACAAACTTTGCAACTGGGAAGCATTACCGAGATCCTTAATAGCAAAGTTCATGCTTTTTGAAGGGATTACGTGGGCGAAAAATGATGTCTATTTAAATACGAGACTTGGGAGATAAAAGCATTTTGCGAGAAAATAGCAAAACCACAATTTCATTTAACTACAATTTCATTTTACTTTTCTTGTTAAAATACTTCCATCTGTAATAAATGAATCATATATTTTTAACAAAAATAACGTATTAATTTTCACTGAGACTGTACCTCGTCAACTGTCACGTTGTTAAATCGGATTTAGCACGTTTACACCCCTACCGAATATTTATTCGACGTTTGTTACTCAGGTATAATAAATACAATACGACCGACCTTACGCTAATAATAAATGTATCTACATGTAAACTATGTATGTATGTATGTATGTATGTATGTATATTAGAATAGTCTTAACATTTCCGATAAATATTTTTAAATAGCGTTGGGGTTTTTCCCAGCCACAAGAGGGAGATAAAAGCATTTTGCGAGAAAATAGCAAAACCACAATTTCATTTAACTACAATTTCATTTTACTTTTCTTGTTAAAATACTTCCATCTGTAATAAATGCAAACATATATATTTTTTAAAAGAATAACGTATTAATTTTTACTGAGACTGTACCTCATCAACTCTCACGGTGTTAAATCGGGTTTAGCACGTTTACACCACGACCGAATATTTATTCGAAGTTTCTTACTCAGTTATAATAAATATATACGACCGACCTTACGCTAATAATAAATGTATCTACATGTAAACTATGTATGTATGTATGTATGTATATTAGAATAGTCTTAACATTTCCGATAAATATTTTAAATGAAATAAACTTAGGTTTCACTTACGTCAGACTCAAGGTAGTGCTGGAGAGGAACCTGCCTCAAACAATGAAGCATTGATGAAGGGGGCTGTGTGGGACATTTCACTTTATCAGCAAACCGTTTGGCTAAATCAGGACCATTTGACAAGCCTGATACTATTGTGGATCACAAAAGTGTAGCATAGGCGATTTAGAAGGATACGTGGGGTATATGAATCGAAAGTAAAAAAAAAGATAAAAAATAAAAAAGGCGATTCAGCAGACAGTGAAAGTGATATCATTGAAAGAAAATTATATAAAAAAAATGAAATCACATGGAAAAATTAGGCATCCATTTTCCCAGTGATTTATTTCAAAGTGGGAAATGAACGTTTTGCAAAAATTGAAAACGCAGACGTTGGTAAAATTCATTTTGCCCACGGAAATATGTCGTCGGGGTATTGAGGTCCAAATAAAGTTGCACATGTAAAAAAATTAAAAAAGATATAACTGAGAGTTGTCATCATAGTTGAATGATTAAACTTAATTTAATTCCGAATGTTACAATTTTAACTATGTAAGTTGCATTTTTGAAAAGTAGCATTATTCAGCAAGCTCCAGATGATCATTTTATGAAATTAAGTTTTATCTTTCCTTAGAGTCTCAGTACCTTTCACACACACACAAGCCGGCAATAGCTCCAATGTCTACATTTTCGTTCCAAAGCTTTGGAGAAAGCAGAGAAAGTAAATGTTCTACATTTGTGTGTGCTGGAGGCAATGGTACATAACTTTTCCAATCTCTGGAGCTGTAACAACATACGTACATCTCACCAACAGAAAATTACACTTTTTCATACATTTTCTCCAAGCCAGTCTGGGCTGGTAATATGTGCAGTCGTTTATTATTGCTTCCGTGCGTGTGTGAAGTGCTCAGTACACACACATACAATTTGAGAAACCTTCCAAATGAGAACCATCATGTTTGCTTCATTCCATTGAAGCCTCAAACCTTAGCGTAAAAATTAGTGAAAACACGTAGCGGTGCAAATTATTATTATCCTAAAGGACTCTGTCCAAAGCTAGAGAGCTCTTCTTGCAAATCAACTGAATGCTCCACAGACAAAATCTTTCCTTGGCAAAGGAACAAGGGCTGGTGAGCTACGAGATGTACCTAAAATGGTGGTTGCAATGACTCATAGCTTTAGGGAGAAAGTAGAGATGCCAGATGCCCGAGTATATCGTGTTGCACATATACTCAATAGGTACATACAATATTTCATTAGGCCAACAGTAAAATGAGCACGGTTGTTATCGGTACAAAAGGAAATTACACAGCTCCCAACAACTCTGATTATGCCGAGTTTGTCGATTAGATACGCTTTCATATACCACTTTACTTTCTCTCACTCGGTAAAACAAGAAGAGCAGAATATACGTGCGTAAATATGTAATGTATCTAGAAAACTAATGACTAGAGCCAGGAAGAAGAAAAAGTTTTACGGCCACTGCTTCGTATATTGCGAATCCTTTTGTTTACCATAAAAGACTTCCAGAAAGTGTTTTCTTTTACCGCAGGCGTAAACCAACTCCAAGCTTTGGGAGAATGAACAGAGTGTGTTTGCATACACTCGTGGCACATATATCCATACCTCCAACTCTTAGTCGGATGTTGGAGCTGGGAAAAATAAAGATGCAGATTTTGGGCTCATTGTCAGTGCCTTTTTCGTCGGAGATGGGAAGCAGACTATCTTTTGGTAAAGGGGAAATAATACCATTGTGAGATGCTTTAAATTCAGGAAAAATGAGGACAGTCCGCGCTTAAACTTGAATCTCGCAGCTTTCTTCAAAGAAATTTGGGAGTTGGACTTACTATAGAGCCGCAAAAATATATGTGTGCAATTCCACGTTCCATTGTTAATAATTCTCTAGCCGAGTCAGCTTCGTTGGTCCAATTCAAAAGAACTAGGTAGGTATGTATATATACATATAAGGCAGTGCTAAATACTTGACGAATGCAGATCTTTTGCACGATAACTAAAAGTTGAAGTAGTGTATGCTATTGTACTACAATATAAATGTACTGAATGAGCCAATCATTTTGAAATTTAGCATTAAACTAGGTTTGGAATTAATATCGTATGAGTTCATCTGCGTTTTGAAAGTTTTATGCACTTTTTCCGGAGGTACTTTGCCCTCTTCCTTGATTTAGAATGGCAATATTATAGAAACTTTTTTGTAAAGCAAAATTATACCATAACTTATGCTTAACTCTTTGCATAAAATATAAAAAGATTATTCACCGCTGTTAGGTGGAAACTGAGAAATATGGCAATATTAGAAACTTTTTTGTAAAGCAAAATTATACCATAACTTATGCTTAACTCTTTGCATAAAATATAAAAAGATTATTCACCGCTGTTAGGTGGAAACTGAGAAATCGAGTAAATAATTCACAAAACTTTTGTAAAATACAGTCGCTACTTTTTTCATGTATCATGAGCTTAAACAAGTAGGCTTGCTCGCTTTTACTTTAGCTTTCTTTGCTGAACCTAGAAGGTAGAATTGAGATACTGCTCATGTATGAAAATACAGAGTTAAAGTTCCCAAAGATAGCGCTTTCAGATGTTACATACGCCGCCTTGTTGAATCACCGTGATTTTCTTGACTTCCCTCTTGTTTCAGGGAAGACTTCAAGACCTCGCCGTTCCTATAAAGTGTACAGGTGTTATTTCAGGAAAATGAAACAAGTGCATATGGTTCTAACAACTAGCAACGATATTTTCTATCGAACCAAGCAGGGAGTCGTGTATGGAACTCTGAGCCAAAACACAACAGCATAAAACGTATTGACACTTGAAAGTACCTCCCAAGTCTTATGCTGCCTTTGGCCTTACTTCAGATTATTTAGACAACTTCCTTGTAGCTCTCTAAAAGAAAACTTTCAAGAGAAGAACCGCTTCATCGTCCATAGTCATACACCTACAAGAATTCTTTTTTTCTTTTTCTTTAATCAGAAAATAGGAGAAATATCTTTTACTCGTACTCACGCTTGGTTGCTCTTCAACCAGTCACAGTGTGGATAAATGGACAGATAGATGATAAGAAAAATCTGTTGGAGAGTCTTCAGAGAAAAAAAAAACTTTCCCACTGTGAAGATACCAGTTTGGAGAACATCCCATGCTTTCTCTTTTCAGCGTGCGGAATATAGGGATTACACATACGTACTGTACGCATATGAACATACATAAAGTATGCAGCGTTCCCTTCATCAAAACTTATCGAAAAAGCATCCAATTTCGAGAGAACCAGTCCAGAAGAATTGTGTCATGCTTAGATGAGTAACGGGAGTAAAGGAATCAGTTCTATGTATCATCCTTCTGCGCGTATCTCGTATACATCTTGCATACTGAAGATGTTTGCGTTGGCGTGTACTCCCCAGTAATAAGCATTCTTCAGGGACACATTCCAATAATATTGAAGCGCCAACTTCCTCATAGTTTGTAATAGTAAAATGCGTTCGCAACTCAGTTCAAAATTACCTTTCTGAGTATCGAAAAAACTGACATTATTAGTGTTTCTTCAACCTTATCTAGTATAATTTGAATATTGCGCTTGAGGATCTTCAAAGATGAGCTCGTCTTTCATTGAAGAGTTACTTTGTAAAAGTCGTAATAGACAGAGCAATAGAGTTCTCTAGCAACACGGTGATGATAATCGGCTGAATTTCGTCTTGTCTCTCTTACAATAAAATCTTGCTGTCAATCAAGGATTCCAGGAAGAAGAGGGCACTTACCAACGACGAAAACGTTTATATTTACTTTTTGTCATGTACATACTTATAGCGTCAGAACAGAGGCAGCGGCAGTAAGAAGGGCCGTTTGAATCAAATCGGCAGGGCTACTATATTTCAAGACAAGTTCATTTTCTCTGGCAAGCACTGTTTCACGTGTGAAGACACAAACATCGGGCAAGTTTATTCACCCAACCAAATACATATAATATATAGGTAGTAGGTATTTATTATCTTGTTGCTTTTACATCTATGGCTCAAATACCTATAAACAAAATTCAGCATTGCTTACATGTATTGCGTATTTTTTATAAGACACGTTTTAGAAACTGCGTGAAAGGGAAAACTAATGTACCAAAATGACGTAAATTTTTTCCCGTGCAATTTGTGTTTATTCCTATACGCTATTCCAATGTGACAGTGGTAGTAAACAGGGAAAAATAATGTACCAAAATGACGTAAATTTTTTCCCGTGCAATTTGTGTTTATTCCTATACGCTATTCCAATGTGACAGTGGTAGTAAACCCTGCGTAAAGACATACGAGCAAAACAACTTTCTTCAGGGCGCTTTGCAGGAAAAGCATGGAAAAAGGGAAAGCTTAAAGTTTTATTGATGCCAAAAATGATGACGAGACTTCATGTTGGCGCATTTCCTGCGATTTAGTGGTCTTGAATATATTGCCATTATTACAAGTCAGTTTCAGAGCTTCGTTTTTTTGGGAACTGCAGAGGGAAAGTATGAGCGCTTCCTTAAGCTTATCACTTACTTCGAGAATGTCACATAGAAAATGATGCCATGTCGTTTTAAAACGGATTTTCCACGTGGATTGAAAGACGTGCCAAAAACTACTGTGCAATGTAAAATGGGAAGACGGAATTGTTATTTTAACACAGTGTATTTAGCTGCCTCACAGCATTCCGCCGAAAATCTGATCATTTGCATGTTTATTTGGTTGCTTGAGCAAGTGTAAATGCCCATTTATATTACATGACAGGCATAAATAAGGACAGCAGTAATCTTGTCTCGCGGTACCTTCAACCCTTTCCTCTCGGAGTTTGTGTACGTAACTCATCTTTTAAAGCAGCGTCTTAAACGAGCCCATGCAATATGTATAAGCTCACGAGCTACGGTTTACGTTTGGTTCTTTTATTGAATGGATTTTAGTTGCTTCGTCTCCCTCTCTGATGATGATAGTTTTTATTCATGAGAAGATTTGAATTTCTACAAGAACAGTTTCTAGAAGTTTTAACCATTCATTTCAGCAGTTGCTTTGAGATTTGAAAAACAATATAATCGGGACGACGAAATGGCACTGGCGAAATGGACACTGAAAAAGAAGGAAAGTAAAAACGTTTCATTCTTATATGCTGAACAAGAAAGTGTTTCTACGTTTCTGCACTACACCCATCTGCATATCTACATCTCCGTCAAGCTCAAAATATGGATTACTCGACTACTGCACCCATACATATATCGACTTGCAAACTGGCTCTGGAAAGACACTGCTGCTTTCACAAACTTTACACTGCAAGTGGACAACTTCACACGCTTTACACAGCAACAACGATTGTTCAACCAGATTAAGGAAATGTCAAGAAGCAACATTCTGCTTCAGATACACGCGATATTTTATTTGTTTTGTGTTTGTAAACAAGTGTTTTGAAAAGACATATACCTAAGTATACGGATATAGAGGATTGCGAAAAAGAAATATACCCAAAAATGTCACACACACATGGAAAGAGAACAAAGGAAAATACTTACAATAAGCTAAAGAGAAATGTTTACTCATTAGTAAAGTATCTGGGCTTTCAATGTGACACAAATTCAACAAAAAGCTCGAAGATAAAAGGGCGTTTGTAGTCACACACCTTTCACGTGCCACTTTTTGTACGCAGACAAGGTGCGACAAAATTATTGTAACGCTTTTTACGCAGATCTAGTACAAAACTAATTGAAATCAGATTGATTCTTAAAAAAGTTTTTCCAGAGAAGTATTCAACCAATCATTACATCATTTTGTTTTTTAACGAACCAAACTGTAACAAAGTCATTGCCAGCAAGTTCTTGATTTTCTAAACATAATCAAAATAGCTCGAGTAGGTAAATTGATGAAAAGTTTTTTTTTTGGAAAAGTATTGTCAACATCGTATCATTTTATCTCTTTCGAGTCGACTACGCACAAAGCGTATAAAACTGGAGTTTGTATTTTGTCTGTAATCAACAAATTAAAAAATGTACCCAAAAAATACAAAGCAGCTTTTTATAAACCCTGTTTATTAGGTCGTAGTAAAATGCGATTGTAAATCACTCACGCATCAAACGCCACGGCTCAAGTTGTGAAAAAATGTGTTTCATCCCTTTAAATACGCATACGCAAACAGCCAATCAAACCGAACTGCGCCATAACGTGATAAAGTATACATTGAAAAAAGTTTTGAAATATATGTTCTAATTTCCTTTTGCAAAAAATACACGATATACATATATTTCTCTTTCGAAATATTTACAATAATATTCCATCTTTTGAGCAATACTCCAACCCTGTGTATTCTTAATTCCCGATTTTTTCAAAAGGTATTAGAATTTTTACAATGAGTTTCTACATCTTCAACGAAAAAGATTCGCATTGTACGAAGGAAAGGCTTGGATGGAGATTACTTATGTATATGATAGATATGTGCCTATATCTAGTAAAAGCAGATAATTTGTATGTTAGCACAAAGCGTATTGAAATGTTTTTCTGGGAATATCTTTGGGAAATGAACTTAGTCTTTTGCAACATTCATCCACAAAGACACGAATGCACAGCAATGGGAATAAAATTGTGAAAGCAAGAAATGGATGAATAAAAAGAGGATTTT
>JAHZMY010000735.1:0-14292 GCA_027743915.1 Seira sanloemensis
TAAAAAATAAGGTTGACCACACCTATGCAAAAAATCTAATTTTTGTAACAGTGCAATTGCTCGACGACGAAAGGACTGACCGTTCTTTTTGTCTCTCTGCCTTGTTGACTGACGAAGTGGAAAAAAATCGAATGGCTTTATCATGCCTATACGAACTTCATCCTTCCAATTCATGAGTTCAGCTCGCTGGTGAGACGGTCTGACTCCCTCATCCCTATTTTAGATTTTACACATCACTGGCGAATTCTATTGAGAGATCACGATGAAACCATTAAAGCTAACAGTTTCTGCCGTGTTGACCAAGAATCGAGATGCTTTAATTGTTCTGAAGCTGTGGTTGAGCCGTCCTAGAATCGCATGGCGCAATGCTAATACATTTTATCGTGTAAATGCAATGTTTTTAAGTAACGATGGGGAATACGGACGAAGTCCGTCTTCACCGTCATTCGATTGGCCATATGATTCAGGGTTGCTGGCATTGTCTAGGGAAATGGCTCTACTTCAGTGGCTCCATGAAAGGTGTCCACCTTCTGGCTCAGGGGACAAAATCCCCAAGATTTTAAGAGATAGCTTTCTTATGAGTAATACAACTAAAATTTCATTTTTACAACTTCAAATGTGGATTGGAAATTTTCAATATATGGATTTACAGATGCAGGATACATATTTTGAGCTTTGGGAAATTCAACTTGAGAAGCTTCAAAACTGCCAAAGAAGACGCAATAAATGTAAAATGGTGATGTAAAGACGATAAAACCTCTCTCTCTCTAGTCTCAACCTGAGAGTGCATGTGAGCCTGGTGAGAAGATTTGGATGGAAGAGAAACTCCTTTTCTGTACCTTTTCAATCTTCAAATAAATATTACACATTCATCATCGCTTTCATCATATCACAAAATTACAATACGAATTCAGGTGTGCACACACATCCACTTAAAATGGTTTACGCAAACGCCAGCATTTTCCTTTTGACTTCTCAATATACGACGTGATATATATTGTTCCAAATTTAAATCGGCAGATTGCAACTACGGCTGAATAAGCGCATGAAAAACAAGGATATAGCAATGTTTTCATTTCATAGTAAATATAAAGGGCTTTTAATTTTCATTTTGCCGAAACGAATATAATGGCTATACGACGATTGTACGGCTCTTTCAAACAATGCAATGATCTTTTTTGTATTTACATTTGTACATTTACATGAGTTATTCGCGAAATCTCTTGTTTTCTTTGAGCCTCATTGAAACTATCTGATTTCACCATAAGCTGAAAAAGGGCTTTTTGCCAACTCACCGTTATCATGTGTGAGTGTGATTCGCCAACTGCAATCATATAGCATACATATATGAGTACAAAAGGGGACTCAGTAAAAGTTGTACGCATTCTGCTCAACAAGGAATTATGTTTCTTTATCTATAATTCAAACATGAGGTTTTCTCATAATGCGGTGCTGCATGAGAATTTATTCATTTCTAAAACCCTAATTTGACCTTACTACTTGTGGCTTCTTGAGGGTTGGTTGGCGAGGAAGAAAAAAGTTTTTCTAGCCCCTTGCGAGAGCGAATTGAATGCTCTTCTTTCCGCTTCATCTTCTTATTTTATCAGGATGGATTACGCGAATGAGTGGCTGTTGAAAAAACCACCGTGTGCATTTTCAAAGAAAGGGAAACTTTGATAGAGTGAAACAAACTGCTCCGTTTTGTTTCGTTACACCACCCGCCTCCTTCCCAAGAGCAGAGAGGGTTGACGACAGGAAGCTCTTGCTTCTGCCATCACATTTATTTAACCCAGATTGATAAGGCCGAAAAAATATAATTGAGTCAAACTATCAGTTTCTACCAAAGTTGCCATTTAATGGGCTCTCATTATAAGAAAGAGAATAACGAACAGGTGCACACTGCGCTATCATCAGTCTTACGCTAAATATTGAGACTCTGACTGCCAATTAGAATCGGGTTGAGAAGGAGCATGACTTCCGAGGATGAATGAACATGAATTTTCAGATTTTTTTGCGGTAGCCCCGCCGCTTCCTTTCAAATCGGAGTCAAAATCATGTCTACATTAACCAGCTCACTTCCCTCGTATTTCTGCGAGTAGCGATAACCGTGTGGTGAAAAGTATGAGATTTTATATAGTTTTTTTTCTGCTGTTGGCAATGCGTATACTACATGGGTGCATTCTGCGATATATTCAAAACCTTCTCAATAACCTGGGATTCCGTAAAGCAATTCCGCAAAAAAACAAGAACGCCGCCATACTTTAAGCTGAGAAGCAAGGATGAGCCGAGGAAGAGGCAACAATGAGAAAGTGTGTAGTGCAGTGCAAGAATATACGGAAGCATACATCATGACGTGATATGCTGATGAAATGATGAAATGATGAACAGTTGGAATGGATGATCTGTCATTTTTTCCTGATGAAGTCAACAACCTGACTTCCATTAGACTTGTAGTAAGTAATGAAGCCGTAATAGTTGAAGGGAGGATTGCTAAGAGCCGAGCAAATTTTGTGGATGATGAGAGCGGACCCGTTTCCTGTCCTGCACACCATTCAAATGATGCAACCTTGAAATGAAAAGTGCTTCTTAGAGGCGGAAGGGATTATGAAATCAAGACGAGGATGAAAACCGTTCTTTTTTTCCGCAGGTAAATACAGAGCCGAGCCGAGAGAGAAGCTCTCTCGTAAATTCCATGCTGCTGAACGTTGTTATTATGTTGGCGTGGCTGGGGAAAATGGGATGAGATCCCGTTGCGTCTCACAAAATGGGTCAAACGACCGAATGGATAAACGTTTCCGGAATTTGTTTGCTTGTGAGGAACTAGACCAAAGTTCATGGTTGACCGAAGCTCAGTTGGCAAAGGAATGTCAAACAAGTTGCCCCCATCATGGATTCTCCGTGAGCAGAAAAGTTTAAGGATTTTTCCCTTGAGATAACAAAGGCAATCATTCCTAAATCATGCATAAGAAGAGCAAAGGTAAACAAAGAGTCAAAAATTCCGTTGTCTCAAAATCGACTTACACATATTTTTTCGCCTGCACAGCATAATGCACCAAGAAAATTAGAGCATGAAAACTTGAAGCCTCTACGGATCATCGCAAACAAAGTGAGACACATTTCTGAACAAAAGTGTATGCGAAAGCTGTTTATTGGTACATAATGCAATTTAAATCTTGCAGTTCACAAACAAACTTCTTTTGTTCTTCATGCCATATTGAGACGGCTTTCAGCATGGCAAAGACCAATCCCACTGACCAATATCTCTCTCATATCGCTCAATTTAGGCACAGCGAACGGACTGATTCAGTAACGAACAGCTCGACAAGGTCGCACTGACTCGCGTCTGCCGTCGAACCAATTCTTGATGCGTTCAAGGGTATCTACAATGAATCAATCTTGCTGCCCTCTTGAATGCATATATGAAAGAGTTGAGATTTTTTACCTAAATAATTTGATGGTATAAAAATAAGGAATATCGAATGTTGCGATCGCTGGCGTGACACAATATTTAAAAAAGTCACAGCGTGAAACAACTTTTTCTTCTTGATCGGGAAGTTTATTGGACTCTTCTCAACACTGCATCAAAAGCACTGAACTTTTTTATTGATCGATCATGAGAATGAGGATGAACTAAATCAGACGAAATTAAAGTGAATCCAGATTTTTGCCACTGATAAAAAATGAAGACGATCCTTCAATAGCAAGGATTCAATAAACTCGATTTCAACAATGACGATATTTTTTGCTGATTGTCATAATGAACTGTAAGACGGCTTGTAAACGAGACAAATTGCGCTCTTGTTACTGGAGCCAAGCTCGTCCGTGAAGTTCCACTCCGACACTTAGTAATCTGTATAAAGGCTCATTTCCTTTAAAAAAAATTTATGTACCCTTGTTTTTTTTACATACATTTCTTCTAGATAATTTCGTAGAGTGGAAAACCAATCAACGGTTTGGCATGAATAGTCTTCACCTTTTCCTACAGGATTAGGATATTGTTTCGTTTCAGGAGGTAAAAAACTTTTTGACTTTATAATTTCCTTTCAAGTTGCCGAGAGTATCCGTAAAGTCGGATTAAAAAATTAAGGAAAACGAGGTGAACCTAAGCGAGCCTAGCTCTAATTAAGCATATATGCCAAATGGAAAGCTACTGAAAGGAAAAAATAGAACGTGATGGGGCAAGCTCGACAAAAATGCATTGTTGGAGAGTAACAATGGACACGGTGAAAAATGTGATTTCTCTCCTTTCAGGCTGAATGCCGACTTTCAAGATATCAGTTTTTCTATGGCCTCAATTAAAAACTTTTTGACTTTATAATTTCCTTTCAAGTTGCCGAGAGTATCCGTAAAGTCGGATTAAAAAATTAAGGAAAACGAGGTGAACCTAAGTGAGCCTAGCTCTAATTAAGCATATATACCAAATGGAAAGCTACTGAAAGGAAAAAAAAGAACGTGATGGGGCAAACTCGACAAAAATGCATTGTTGGAGAGTAACAATGGACACGGTGAAAAATGTGATTTCTCTCCTTTCAGGCTGAATGCCGACTTTCAAGATATCAGTTTTTCTATGGCCTCAATTTCTTTCAAAGGCTTTCGTTTTACGTATTGCAATCAAAATTATTATTGTTTTAAACTGCGACTCTTGCTGCCTCCCTCTTAAGCCCGAGAGTGGCTGATGTGGACACAAACTCCAGTTTGATCAAGCTTTGTGATTGCGAGAGAGTTCATGAAAAAGTTGAAAGTGAGACGGTTGGCCCTATTAATCTCCTTCATCGAAGAACTTTTCATCTCACCCTTCACACCACTCATTAATAAAGGATGTCCGAAGCTTCTAATTTATATTCTAGTTTCTTATGAGCACTCGCAATCGAGAGAGAGAGCAAGTTCAGCTCAGCAGCCAAAATGTAAAGATCCGACGAAACCCGCAGATAGTCCGTCCAGCTTGCAGTCCCACAAACCATTCACCTTATTCCTGTTTTCTTTTTTAATAATTAGCACGAGGAGGACATATTTCCACATTGTTTCCCTGCGATGCACACAAACCCACAAAGACCTGATCTGAGCCACTTGAACCCGTTCTCATCTCGTTGGCCCCACATGACTCTCAAAGCTCCAGGCTAGAGCATTGTTTCTGAGGACGACTCATGTCAGAGCAGCCTTTTCTCATCATTCTCTTACGCATACTAACGCACTTTTCCCATTACGAAAACGAAAATAAAATTGCTTCGTAACCCTTTGTTTATGAGGTGAGCAAAAAACGACTAGACGCCATTGTTTTTTTTGCATTAATTACCGAGTTGGGGTCACAAAAGTTAGAAACCTTGTATGTATTTGGCAACTATGTGAAAGCCGAAAAAAAACTTTAAGAATCTCACCGTTTTATCCAGCCATGTAGTATTTTCTGGAGTACGTATCTCCATGCGCACATTTCCTTTTTATGATTTCCCAGAAACCATTGAAATCACGCATTGTACAATTCTTCGTTTTTTGCAGAGGGTTGTAATGAAAAAAGCACGTGTGAATCCAATGTGAAGGTTACCACTAAACCATTACTTAAAAAACTCATGGACCACTGCAACAAGTTCCCATCTCACAACGTTTCCAGGGAGAGAGAGAGATCGAAACGAAACGTCTGCTGGAGTGCGTTCGAGAAGACGCTATGCGCAGCTGAAACTGGTGCACACTGCGAAACGCCTTTCTTTAGAATGCTGTAGCTTTTAGACTGAGCTGAGCAATGCGCCAAGAACGACGTGAGCCACACAATTTGTCTAGCCTTGCTCACTGCTCGAATTCAACTGGCGAGAGGAGTGAAGGTGCAGAGCGGTTGGCAAGGGCTCAGGATTGCAATAGTGCAATGGTGATGGCTCTCATCATATGATGCTATGCATTCAAGTTGTACGCAACTCGCAAGAGGAAGAAATTGAGCGTTACGCATAATGCAACAATGACTGACTATAAACTCATACTGATGAGGTGAACAATGAAGTTGTGCCGACTTTTGAGATGATGGGACGCAACCTGGTGTGAGCGAAACGAGTTTGAAGAGTGACTCACACTGGTGCATCATCAGTCTGTAAAATGCGTACGCAATGGTTCTTTTGTCTATTGTCACTTTGCCAGAAGACCTGCGGACGGATTTGACGAAAAAGGTGAAGTCTCAAGCGGAATTTAGAATCTAAAAAAAACAATGCTTTGGTTTTAAAGCCATTGGATATTGAATATTATGTAGTTTGTTTTAATTTAATCGTTGCCGGTATTTATTTTCCGGGCATAATTACAATTATCCAGATAATAATTTAGATAAATTCAAATAGATTCCAATAGATTTCCATCGAAAATACATATTTATTTGAAAAATTATTATATTGTCCCCGGTAATACATGTAAGTATCTTTGATTATATTTTCCTTGATGGTCTGGTGCTAATTTTTGTAAATTTAAAAAATTCGGCGTTTCTTGTTATTTGTCCCGAACAGTAATATTTTCCTGACACCTACATTTTTCTGGCAATACTTTTTTCGGAAATTTTGTTCTCACGATGAATGGCATCGTTCAGGAAATAAGTATTTATAATTCTGGTAATCGCCTGTTTTCGCACTTCATTGAGTCTAATTTGTGCAATTAGAAACTGGCCGTTATTTCGGGAGAGCCAACGTTCAATGTCTGAAATTCCTAAGTCCACGTCTTCATTTACTCGGCATTTATTTACACTTCATTTGTCTAATCATAACCAGCAAGCTTTAAAATCTATTGCGATCTTACGAAAGTCCCAATATAAACATACACTAATGCAATCGAAGCGAATTAAAAATTTATCAAATGTGCTCGAGTTATCGGACACACTCCGAGACGGACGAATTAGAAAAATCAGGTATGTTCACAATGAAATTGCTCGACGCCTTTTAATGTAGACATGGGATTTTTTGAATTATTAGAAATACAAAAAAATCATTGGCAGTAACCATAAGTAAATAAACCCCCACGAAACTTGCCTCGCCGTATTACTCATTTGTATTTTGAAGTGCCAGATTCTGCGCTTAGCTCGTCGTCATTCCTAGTGACCGGATACAATACTCGATGAGATTTTTGAATTATTAGAAATACAAAAAAATCATTGGCAGTAACCATAAGTAAATAAACCCCCACGAAACTTGCCTCGCCGTATTACTTATTTGTATTTTGAAGTGCCAGATTCTGCGCTTAGCTCGTCGTCATTCCTAGTGACCGGATACAATACTCGACGTTAAGGATTCCCTTACTGTGTAGATACGCTAATCAAGCGCTGATACAAAACATGACATGACTAATTCAGATACAACAACAACAACACTGCCTAGAGGCATGCTCGAGAAAATGGGCATCTTCGAGGGCATGAATGAATCCCTGCTCTCAACGCTGACGCCAAGCTACATATCTTTTCATGAAACCTAAGTATATGAAAAAGCAAGAGCGTTGTTGCATGTATATTTACAAGCGTCAAAATACAAACATCGTAAATACGTAGGCCAACCATCATCAAATGAATCTACACCCAGTTTGCATGTAATGCCTTCATACACTTTTCCTTTTTCGCAAAATGTGTGTGCAGGTGAATTTCCTGTTGAAGAAAACTATAATATTGGTAATGGTTGAGTGAAACAGGCCTTCTACACTTTTGAAGTTTTCAGCAAAATTTGATGCACATGGTTAATATGAAGCCTTGAAAAGGGTCTTTTTCTATACATATGTATATAGGTATTCTGCGAGATCGCTAATGTCTTATTATACGCCGTGCGCGTTACATGTGGGACGAAAGCGAATTGAAACTCATGCGCATCATGCAAAATGCTGCTACCGTCTATTTTATTTACCATTATCCTTACATTTTTGATATCCCTATTTTGAAGCATAATAAGGATTGTAATTCAACCGCTTTTTTACTACAAAAAACTTTTTCTTTTTTATTCAGTTTCTTTGCTGTAAAGAGTAAATTGAGCTCGCTTTGGGGTCGCTGCTTCACCTCATTTTAATCAGCCTTATCATTTTTTTTGGAAATTCGGATTGCTCTACAAACACGGGGCTACGAAAATAGGAAAATCAAAAATTGTGGCATGGTGAGAGTCTTTTTGCACTGAGAATGTTTTAGTCTTAGGTGTTTGTGTAAATTATAGGAATTTATTACAAAAAAAACTTTTTCTTTTTTATTCAGTTTCTTTGCTGCAAAGAGTAAATTGAGCTCGCTTTGGGGTCGCTGCTTCACCTCATTTTAATCAGCCTTATCATTTTTTGGAAATTCGGATTGCTCTACAAACACGGGGCTACGAAAATAGGAAAATCAAAATTGTGGCATGGTGAGAGTCTTTTTGCACTGAAAATGTTTTAGTCTTAGGTGTTTGTGTAAATTATCGGAGTTGTTAAAGACAATGTGAACTGCATGGCGACGACCAGAACTTCACTAATATTTTGACGTACCTCACTGGGCCAGTTCAAAAGAATTTGTTAATGAAAATTGGTTTCAACATGATCCTGAGCTCACGGGCAATTCAGTTTGGGACGATTGCAATAGTTTTAGCTACCATTAATATAGCTTCCGGTAAGACGTGATAGATTCAATTGAGATCTCAAAAATAGCTTTTTATCTGATTTACTTGTAATTTAAAATCTAGGCAAAATATCAACTCGTTGCTATGTCTGTCGCTCGAGGGGAGACTTGGGCGACTGCAAAGACCCATTTGCGAACAACGCAACGTCGATTCAGGAACTTCCTGGGCGACCAGTGTCAGTAACTTCGTGCCCGTCCGGTTGGTGTCGCAAGCAAATGGAGGGAGTGCGGGGGCCAGGAGACGGTGAGTTCATTTATAAGAGAAACTACCTACTTTAGTTGGCATAAAATTTGGGCCGCAGACCTCTGGCCAGAGTTTCAAATGTTGGTCTTAAAGATACAAATCAGCTTTAAAAAGTTGCTGAATGCCAATTTAAAAAAGTTAATTAATCTTGGATACCCATTTGCGAACAACGCAACGTCGATTCAGGAACTTCCTGGGCGACCAGTGTCAGTAACTTCGTGCCCTTCCGGTTGGTGTCGCAAGCAAATGGAGGGAGTGCGGGGGCCAGGAGACGGTGAGTTCATTTTATAAGAGAAACTACCTATTTTAGTTGGCATATAATTTGGGCCGCAGACCTCTGGCCAGAGTTTCAAATCTTGGTCTTAAAGATACAAATCAGCTTTAAAAAGTTGCTGAATGCCAATTTAAAAAAGTTAATTAATCTTGGATTAGTCTGAAGCATGAGATATACTTTCATTAATATACATATATGCAATGATGATGATGCGTCTAATATTGAAAGTAGTTTGAGGGAATTGCGATAAATAATTTGCCACTAATGAATTTTTTAGCAGTTTGTTTCATGAATAGGTACTAATGAAACTAATGTCTTGCATTTATCAAATTAAAATTCAGGAATAGATCACTTCTACTTAATAACTACATAATTAAATCTATTCCATTTGTTTATGAAATTAATTATATTAGGAAACCTGAAACAAACTGCAACAAATTTCCTAGAGTGGAAATGTTTAATTTAATCAAATTGCCAAGTTTGGATATCAGACCCATTATCACATTTATTATGCAGGGATTTCATGCTACAGATTAGTTCTAAATAATTTGTTTTGTTTTATTCAGCAACTTTTCAAAGTTCATTTGTATCCTTCAGACCAATGCTTAAAAGCCTGACCAGGTCTCCGGTCCTTTTTATGCCAAATGCCGACTAAAGTTCATTCCCTTGTGACACATTGATTTGTGATTGCTACAATTGGTAAAATTTAAAAACAAAAAGATTATGGAGCGGCAACAGAGCGCGCGTGTCTACCGCTGTCGCCACCAGATGGAGAGGAGCGTTGTGCCGAAGTTACCATTCGAAGTAAAGTCACACTCCTGTGTGTTTGCAGAGGCGATCTCTGCAATATTGCACGAACCTTGTTGCCAACAAACAATTTACCGTGGCTCTCACTAATAGTCACTTCCTTACCAATTGTACGATTTTTAATGAGTTACTAAGATTTAGGTTCTAGTTTCATAAATATTTTT
The DNA here is from genome assembly GCA_027743915.1 of Seira sanloemensis. Lineage (NCBI taxonomy): Eukaryota > Metazoa > Arthropoda > Collembola > Entomobryomorpha > Entomobryidae > Seira > Seira sanloemensis. Next base: position 10,071 of record JAHZMY010000735.1, read on the forward strand.
TGTTGGAAATTCGTAGACGAATTGTTGAACCTTGAAAGAACTGTAGATTATTTTACCTTTTTGTTATACGAGTTAAATATTTCAAAGTATACTCAAAAGTTATTGTTTCATTTTTAGTCATTCTTCAGACATGTCTGTATACTTTATTCCTAGCCTTTGAGGCTGTCTGCAGAGATAGGATTCATTACGTATCTTTGCTGATACGATTGTTCAAAACGATTTTTTGCCAGTAGTTCTTCCTTCCTGGAATACAACTTTACAAGATTTACTTGCTCATGCTTACACAAAATTTATTTACTTTTGTATCATGTATGTAATACTTAAAAATATTTTCGACAAATTGAGAAAGAAACGTTTTACAAGATTTATTATCAAAATAAATTACAGCGTACATATAGTTTTTTTTGGAGACACAACTGAAAATGAAAATGGCAAAGGCTTCAAAAATTAATGGTGACAATATTGGAAGCAGCTGGACGATTTATGATAAATTTGATTTGGCATTATGATCGGTGCAACCCACAAAATAATTGAAGTAAGCAAGCAAATATTCAATATTTTAGCTGAGCATAGGGTTTAAATACGAGTTGAAAAATTCATGCAGCCGTTTCCATTTTTAGGGTGCGCTTTGTAAAAAATATAAAAATGATGATCTAAACACAACCATGTATACACACACATTATGATGAAAGTAATGTTGTTTTTACAATTTGTTGTATTTTTAAATAAATAAAAGCTAGAAATCCAAATTATTGAAGTGATCCTTTTCGCAAGTAATTGATTAAATCGGGATTCCTTCCTTGGCGCCACACTCGTTCTCCTTTTGAAGGTCGCACACAATCACCGTCTTTCCATCCACGTCGACAGCATCCTCCTCCTCATCATCATTGTTGTTCTCGTCGAGTTTGAAAGGAACGTCTCCAAGCTCGATAACGTAGCAGACAGAAAAGATAATGTCAAGCAGGGCTGTGGAATACCAGCTCGCTGTAAACTCCACAAAGACACTCAATAAGATAATCATTGAGACGAAAGAGCCGTTAGGGATTTCGATGCCAGTAATATTCAGCATGAGCAGGACGTTGAAACCGACGCTGGCGCAGGAGGAGAACATGAATCCATCCATGAAATCATCGAGGCATTGGTTCCAGTACTGAAACACAGTCACATTCAAGCATTTAGTGAAAATCAGCAATTACAAATAATTCCGAATTTCAAAAGAAATTCGCTAGATAAGACTTGCCACATTCTTTGTAATCAGGGTCGTCCCTTGAAACATGTTGATCATGGCTTGGGCGCATGTCAGTGTCAGCTCCAGGCCAAGGCAGAGGTGGAGTAGGTATGGAATCGCCAAGACTGGGTTCCAGGCAAAGTGCTGCTCACCCTTCGAAAAGTTGGCGTTCAGCTCCAGTAGCTGAAGCGAGTCCTCCATCAATTTCGGCAGAACATAAGTGCCTAGTGGTACCGCAGCTGCTGACAACCGCAACAGTGGGAAGGCCTTCAAAATTTCGAATAGTCTTTATTACATTATTTAGTTGATGTATACGAAAAAGCCCGTGTAGATCCTAAACCGTTGGAATCTTCTTATTTGGTCGTCCATTTTTCTTCTTAATTTCAAATAAAAGAGAAATCGAATGCTATGCCGTTCCTTGCGCTTTTGCCAAGAGATAAAGAGGAAATGATTCGCGATTTACGAATTTACTGTGATGTAGATAATGTGGAAATAAAATCCTTTTTTTGTATTTTATGCAATACAAAACCGTAGTTAAAAAGTTAACAACTGTGATGTAGATAATGTGGAAATAAAATCCTTTTTTGTATTTTATGCAATACAAAGCCGTAGTTAAAAAGTTAACGACTTTCTCAGTGCACGTATTGATTGAGGAAACCGAATGCTGTAAAATATTTTTGTAAGATTCCGATCTTTTGCAATTCCCTGTTCATCCGTCAAGAGTGAGTCATATCAAATTGCGAAGACATAATTACAGCATCTGAGTATCACACTTTGCAGTAAAGCTGAAGATGCGTAAGCATAAGAAAAATGTCAGGAATTCAGAGCTTAAATACTACATGTATTATAAAGACCGTTAAAACTCAATTTTACTGTTCTATTTTTTGTCCTTGATCCAATGCTACCAGAGTTTTTGAGAGTTTTAAGAGTGCATTGCATTTGTACCAAGAACAATAGTACTTTTACGACAGACACGAGGAGTTAGGTAAGATGTAAGAGTTGCAACAAAGTGCAACGACTCCTAGTCCTGATCAACGTATGTACATGTAAGATGATGATGTAATATGGGGCAAGGCGACAATTCGTTTTTGGGTGACAATTGTAATGATTGTATTTTTCTGGGATAATTTTTTTCTCCGTAAATGAATATAGTAATGAAAAATCAAAAAATGTTATTCTTCTTTTAGGAAAATAAATGCAGCCGGCTGTTGTTTAAAATGTTGAAGTATTACGACAGCAATCATTCATGAATCATATTCGTCGATGTTGCGATCCAACGTGAAATAAACTTTGCTTTTAAATATATGATTGCATTTTATTTGAAATGAATATTTTGCTCATTTTTAAATTCTGAAAATTGTGTCAACATTATAACAAAAAGAAGTAAAATGGTTTATCGGACATGCACCGCCCATTGCTGGCTCTTAGCTCCTCTGCATGCGGAGAATCCAACAGGCTGGCCAAATCTGTTGAACACAAATGAACAGCCCAAACGATAACTTTCGATTTACATGGTCATCAAAAACAGTCGTAGAGTTGAATACATATCTCTTACCCTCTGCTTTCTAAACATTGGTCGTTCTGCAAGTTCTGGATCATGTAAAAGTTCTGCTCCCCAGGAATGATGGACCAGTAAAGTGTGCTGGACATTCCAAATGAGTATTTCTAGAAGCAGAACAACTTTGACTTAATTGTGAATGAGAAAACTTTTACTTAAAAAAATGGTTAAACATCTACATCACATTTCATACCTCTTTCTTGACAACTGGCATAGGATTATTGGCGTCGATGGACATGGCGACCTTGTTTTGAAGACCTTCCGAAACCGGCTTGATCAAATAGCTGGTGTACAAGTCTACCGAAAAATGATCCTCTTCAATTCTGACTTAAATCAATAGTTTAGCAAATAAGACGGACTTACATCCTTTCTGAACCTCCCATTTTTGCGTAGGAGCATCTCTCCATTGGTCAGTGACGATGTAGTCCGATCCTCCAATCGCCGTTAAGAACTAAAGATCAACAAGGGTGATTTAAAGTTCATTTTTAATTTTATAGGCCTTTTAAAGGCCGAGGAGTCAAGCTTTAGTTTCTAGTGTCAGTACCCCAAGGTCAGCCACGTTTTGAAATGTATACTTTCCGTAATTAATTAAGGACATTCGCTGAATACAGAGGGCTTCTTGTGACGCTGCGAGTATGACGACTGCGAACAACCCAAGGTGAAAGGATGCCATTTTGTCACTTTTCTGAAATGTACACAATTTAATACTCAATAGGATGTGGAGTGACGCTGCGTGGTGAAGTGCTCGTGGTGACGAGATGTTTGATGATGCAATCCTCTCGGACACACTTTTATAGTCCAGCCTAATTACATTGTAATTAGTGAGGGGATGCAAGAATCACATTTCCTTGTTGCTTCCTGGACTCGAAAAAAGTCTTATCATCAATGAAGCATGAGTAATGGACAAGAGTGTCGAATGTACACACTCGTTTTTATCAAGCGTTAGATAAGGCAAGACTACAGCATTCTTCATCGCTTCTTGGGATTTTCCTAAAATTCCTTTGAAAAACACAGTATGTAGATGTTTTCATTCGCTTTTAGTTTTCCTCCGTTGTTTGTGTCGTCCTTACCCGTTGTCGTTGTCATTATTGTCATGCTATTATTGTATGCAAGTAATTTTTTCTCCTCGTGCGTCATTGCAAAAATGCAGAAAAGGCATGTGTGTGTATGACATCAGCTCTTTCACACGTTCATATGCATCTGTAAATCGAGTTCGATTTAGCAGAAATCCCCAATGAGACCGGACTTTTTATTGCATGAGTATTAAGGAAATAAAATGTATTTCATTCTGAATTTTATACAAGGCTTTATCTTTGACATTAAACATCCTTTCCAATCTCTTTTCTGACCATTAACAATTAATAACCAGAATTAACTAGTTACAATACGTAAAATCAATCAAGTTCCTCATTCTTCTCTTCTGCTGAATCCACCGA
>JAHZMY010000736.1:0-13287 GCA_027743915.1 Seira sanloemensis
TTCATGTAAGATATTTACCCCCACCATGGACATTTGCAGGTGAGTATTCTTATTACATCAACAATACAGCCCAGTTGCGTCCATCAAGATTTTTATGTTCGCGTATATATCCGTATCCGGCGGAAAATCATGGAAGTAAAACGGGGAGTTGGAGTCTATAAGGATTTGGATTATAAAATACAAACTTTTTTATATCAAAAACCAAAATGCATGGAAAGGAATCACAATCCAGTATTCAGCTTTCTTTTGTATTATAAAAGCGTTCTTTTGCTTCATGGATGACACAACCCGACAAGTTCTGAAATCACTGAACTGTCTTAAAAATACACGCTTCTGTAATCTTCATTTCATTCGACTTAAGGAAGACAAAACACGCAAAGTATGTAACTTTCCAATTTTCTTTCTTTGCATGGATAACTCTTTTCTATATAAAAAAGCCACAGATATTCTAACATCATTTTTACGCGAGCAAAGAAAAATCTACTTTTTTGCAATTTGATCAGAAAATTTAAACTCACTTTGATATTATTGCATTATCAAGGAAGTACATGTGTAGTACAAATAGGCCTTTTCAATCTCAGTCATTCTATTTATTATAATGGAAACAACGCTGCAAGGCAATTACTATATAAATCATGGAGACGGAGACGATTCAAAATTCATATTCTTTTGAGAAGTAACATTGCCATACAATAATCTCAAGCGTAAAACTGCAATACGACTAAAATATGAATCTGTTCAGAATATATCCTGGGTATTACAATGGAATGTCATGAATTTCCACTTTGGTTGCCATTAATGTAACCACAAAAAACGCGTTTCACGCTGGTATACGTACCCGTCCTAACTATCGCCTTCATATTTCACGTGCACCGTGTCTTTTGAATAGATGCAGCATCAAAAAGACAAGAGTAATGTTTGTTTCGTCGTCAGCCAACAACGTACATAGGTAATTTCATTTCGGAACAGCAAAAAATGAAAAAAACAATGAGAATATTCATATACCTTCAACAAAGAACAAATATCATTTTCTGCAAAATGAGCATATATTTTAACCAACAGCAAAAATTATTGTATACTTGGAGCCATACTGAATGTCTGTGCAGAGAGATGGAGAAATTACACTTTTGTATCGCATCAACCGCGACAGATCGTGTCCTTTAAATTTCATTTGCACGATTATGCCTCTGACATTACTCCAAATTACTGCCGCAGGTTTGAAATGAGTAATATGAAGTTGGAATGTAAACCAAGACCAAAAAAACTTCAAATGAACCAGAAGATGGGTGCAAAAAAGCTGCGTCAAAATAGCCAAAGTATTGGTTAAAAGTTTCTTTTGTTAGAACAATACAATATACCATCCACTATACTTGCATTGTTTAGGACTTCTGGAACCATGTTATCACAACAGTCTGAAGCTTGAATCCGCATTTATATTTTTGTCTAAAGCAATGCTCTATTTCGCTCTTCGTTTCATATGACGCCATTATATCTGGGCCAATGATTGACAACATCTTTAACCAAAGCCAGAAATAATCAAGGATGTAGTATATACGTAAGTAATTTTGTTTCGGTTGTTTTACCATTCCCAACGAAAAAAGTTCAAGAGAAGGTGAATGGACCTCTGCCAACACAGAGACTTTCCAATTTCGGGCTAGCGAAACATGACATAGCGTGAGTTTTTTCTTTCCCTTTTATACAATGATTTACAAAGACCGAAAGCCAAAAAGATTGCTTCCCACAATTTTCAATACAAACGAAAGCCGCTCGTAGTTTACTCTGATACTTGATTCTTAAATTTCAAGAACGTGTGCCTCATTTTTCTTGGGAAAGGTGGCAGGTTTAAGTTGATCAAAGGAAATCAAAATCAGGTACGTTAGTTTATGGATTTGTTGGGAAAGAAAAATGTCAAAAAAGCTAAAATAGAGTTTCCGCTCATTAGGAATATTTTCTAAAAATCGCATTTCATGTTGACGTCAACTCAACCATTTTTCGATGCACTGTTGATTTGCCAAGTTTGTATAACTACGTGCACACCTTTTTCCATTAACGGTTGAAGTATTACATTGAATTGGAAACTTTTCAAATGAAACACTCTTTGGCATGCATTGCAAATGGAAAATAGATAAAGGTCAACAAAACCCCATGAAGCCCAACAGCATTTTCTTCCGCGGGGATGATATGGAAATAGAAAATAAATCCTAACTCGCATTCAAAAAATCCTTAGAAATAAAACTTTCGAAGGTATATGTGTACAAAGCATTTAAGGAACAACATTCCTCTTCAGACATTAACGATTTAATGCTTGGTTGAAAAAGCAGTCCTGAAAAAATATTACGGGTTTTCATGCGAAGATGTTATGGTAGATTACGGTTAGCAGGAGTAAGGTCGAAACTTAAAAAATAGATATCGCAAGTGCGTATAGTGTTTATCTAAAGAGACATGTTTCACTATCATCAATTATTTGCAATAATTCTTAAATTACGCAAATTGCAAAGCAAGAGTCACACTTAGAGTGCAAAACAAGAGTTTATTATAGCAGGTCTTGTTTACAGTATGAACAGACTGTTTTTCTTTCTGGAGACAATAAAAAAAGGATTGTTCAATCATAAATGTTAAGAGGTCATTCGAAGCAAAACTAAGTCAGTAGTGCTACTCCATAAAATATTTTAAAGTCTAAAAATATACGAAAGGAAATTAACCAAAGATTATTTCAATTTATTACATTAATTCGCATTCATATACCTAAGAAGATAAAGTAATGCTACAGTAAGTAGTACATATTTGCAGTCATATTTTTACACATGGTTAAAACTAAAAGCCGCATGTATATGTATGTATATGTACAATAATAAGTCATGATTCCCAAACACAACTCACATGTAAAACGTGCTTGCCATTCCTGCCCAGTACCCAAAAGTTTCTCTATAGTGTTCCAAGCCATAGACAATCGTTTCCAGCATCAGCAAAAATACATGATGACCTGATCTACTTTTATCTGGAAAAGCTCGGCTGAAAAGTGAGGAAGTGAAGGTCTTTGCTAAAATTAAGCCTTTCCCTATTACATGATTCTATTTCTGCTTCACGTTTTGCTAGGAATAAGATGCGATAGCAGCAGAAGGAATGGGGTGCATAGCTTAGTACATTTTTCTATGAAGAATGAAGACAACCCTCGCCATTAATATTTCAACCGTATCGTGAATTTCGCGTACGCAAGCATAAGCGACCCAACCCCAACAAATACTTTATTCGATCAGCGATCACACAACTCACAACATCCCTAGTTTCTATAGTTCTTGCATAATCTGCACGAAAACAAAACATCCTCGGCAACTCTCTGTAGTAGTCTAAAGGAATAAAATATAATCGTGCCTCACATCAGCCAGACTACTTTCCAAAAGATCCAGATTTGACGTTATCGTTGATGTAATTTTAAAAAGGATGGAAACTGTGGCTCTGAACGCTGTACTACCACTCATCATGAATGAGTAGAAATGTAAAGCATGCGCTTGCTTCGAAGGATAAGATATTATAAGCATTTCTGGCATGTTGAACAAAGCTTCTGCCTGAATGCAACGCGACGATATTTGAATGAACAAGGAAGTGAAGTGAGAGTTAGTACGAAGCTTTTCCTCTTTCTCGTGGAATGAGTGCGAATCTCCTCATCCGAACACCCTCGTTTCTGGGTCATCCTCAGACTTCAGACTCGGATGTATATACTAAAATGTAAGCCAAAGATATAAAACAAAAGCACCTCTTCTGTATAACTATACTATACCGTAATATTATTATTATTGGACCAAGGGGAACGTTTCAAGGTAGCGATGTGCATTATTTTATGGCATTACGTAGAACTACTGCAGCAGCGCACTGCTCCATCCGTTTTTGCCAGTCACAACAAGAAGTAGAGGGAACGAGCCAGTAAGGACTTTCTAGTAAAAAGGACGCGGTCGAGAATAAATGCCTAAATGTTACTCTATCGATTGTCCTCATTTCATTCACCAGCAGAGGCAAGAAGAAGAGAGGTTTAGGTTTAGTCTTGGCATCATCGTCATCACATGCCTTACAACGCATCAGCATCACTTTACTACATTATACAACTTCTATGAGAACGCCTATGTATACCCCAAGCAATTTATAACACTCCGCTTCCTGTGAAAAAAAAGCTTTTTATGCGAAACTCAAGGCAATGGCATTGACTGAGTAAGTACCTACCGGCTTTTATTCCATAGAAAGAACTTTCTCCTGATTACAACAAGCCTTTGTAAGTATCGTTTTGGTGATTTTTATAGCATATAACGTTATTTTCACTGCAATAGAGTGAGCAATCCATCTTTGTGTCACTGGCTACACATCTCGAAATCCTTTACTGAACATAAACCGAAAGCGAGTCTATTTAAATTCTAATGAAAAAAAAATATGTATAAAAGATCCAGTTATTTGGGAAACAAGCATTCTGAAAGTGATTTTACTTGTGTTAGTATTCAAATGCTCAGCGATTAAACGGTCAATTGCACATAAATCATAGCACGTCTTCCATAATTTAAACAGTACTTAAACAACATTAACGAACTTAATGTACAGCTTCATTCTAATCATGATTGATTATATAGCTCTTCTACTGCCGCGTTTACTATAATGGATGTTGCCATTTTCACACAGTGTTGCTGTAATGACTCTTTACGTAATGCGTACAAAACGGATCTACTTTCAAACTTTAACTTCTAGTTTGTCAGTACACACATGTAACCGCAAGAAACGATAATGACGGTAGCGATGGGATTGATTGCCAAGGTTAAACTTGTGTCGGAAAATGATCATCAACATTTCCAGTCATATTTAGAAGTCTTTCTGAACCATGTACAATAACAAACATGCGTTTAAGATTGCACAATTTCGGCAGACAGTTATTTTGACGAAACTGTTATCACTCTTCATCTCTTTCTGAGCAGTTTTTTTCTTGTAATTTTGCTGTCTACAATATTCATCTAAAATTTTAGTTTTCTTTTTCGGTGAATACGATAAGTCAAGCATTCCATAATAAATCCATATTTCATGAGTGATGCCTTCAGTAAAAATGTCAACATCCATTTTATTTCAGTGTGAATGTAGTAGGCTTTCTTTGAAGTGACAAAAGGCATCAATTGAATATTTTGATACCAAGAAGATGTCATACTTAATCTGTATATATTATACATTCTCAGACAAGCAGTTTTACAGAGAATGAAGTACAGAATCAAACTCATATATGAGTGAAATCCCAATCTTCAATGAATAATATTAAATAATCAGTCTTATTGCTGATTAACTTGTGAAAACGGAGTGTCAAAAAACTTTACATATTGTTTGCACCTTCAGAGATTTATTATTTATAATAATTATTATTTACTCAAAATAACTTTTCAGTTGTATTTATGTACATATCCTTTTTCGGTAGCACAAAGGCAGATCTTCTTCATACTTTAAGTTTGTCACATGGTAAAACACTTTTGAAACGTGATCAGACAAACTGAATCAAGCGATGAATTAAATCAATACCTCGGCGAGTTCACACAGACACCGACGCACATAGACTTAGTGTGACGAAATGCTTCATACATATATTTCAATTAAAATATGATTTCACATGGCTGTAGACGAATGACAAAGTCTGGGAGGATGTAAAAAGGAATAGATAAATTTGTCCAAAAGGTAAAAACCTCTATAGTATATCATCTACTTTCAAGATTCACACGGCCAAAAGTTTGCGTCACCTTTTACTTCAGTACATATACTAACAAACTTCTCATTACCATATACTTCCAGGCTGTATTGGCCAATAAAGTTTGTGAGGAGACGTAGTTGAGAAAAGTGTTTTGTAATTTGGGACGACAGTGAAGCCAAATTATGACACACGAAAAATATACCATAGGAAAAATACATGCACAGTACTTGTACAACTACATACTTAATTGTAAAAGTCACTAACCTATTTACATAAGCTTACTATTTCTTGGTTAGTTGATTTAATGCGAATGTGATTTGATGCGAAAAGTAATATTCGTTGCGTCAACTGCCTATACCTGGAAGCACCGTAAAAACGAACACCTGTACTTTTGCCAGACGTACGAAATAAAATTGACATGACGGTAGGAAATAACTTTGAATGTGGATGAACAAAGGAAAAATTTGTCTCAAGTTATCCGCCAAAAGGAAAAGTAGGAAACATTAGGTGGTAACATACCTATATTTAGTTGGAATTGTAAATGTAAAAAATTGAATGAATTCATAAGCAGTAAAAATGGTTTGCTTTAAATTGTCAAAATGACTTAAGTTTAAAATTAAGTGAGTTTATTTCAGAATCCAAAAATTCGCGTTTGGCATTAGCAATTTTGCGACAGGTAAAATATATATTCTAACCACCAAGCATAAAACCAGACGAGCTTGCAGCTCAGCTTGACTTCAAATGTGAGAAATCGATTGTGAACGCACATTAATCAAATGTCACTTGTTTTCCTCCTTTGGAGAACCAATTTTCTAATATAATACAAAAGCAGAAAATGTGGACAGCATTGTGTGAGGTTTGGTAATGACTTTGTCTCATGTAAACTATTTTTCGGTCTATGAACGCCACCAGCACATGTGTAGTAACAGACGGAGTGCTATGGATTTGAACTATGCATACTTGTGAAGGTTTTCGCTCATGTTCTTAAGAAATTCATTATACTTTCTTTCTCAAAAGGAAGCAAAGCATTTGGAAATTTTGACTTGCATGGAATAGGATTATGGTGCATTATTCTAAGCAAAAAGTTGTTTTGTTCTCATCGTGCGCAACATCAAATAAAAATCAAAGCATGACATGCAATAAAGCTGAAGTAACCTTGACTCTGCCGTGACCCACGCTACTATGAAGATCAGAATGTAGGCATGTGCATATTTCACTTTTTTGTTGGGAGGATCGTTCGTAGATGAAGGATTAAACAATCAGGATATGAGTAATATAATTTTGAATACCATTATAAATCAGAATTTTCATGTGGAGAGCAAAGTTGTTTGCATAAAATTTCTTGCTCACACAAAAAAAATCGAGTTTGAAGCTCATTAGCCATCGCAATCAGCAAACTTCATTGCATATTGCAATCTCAACAAAAACCATTACATTCGTTCGTGAGTAAAGTGCATTTTGTGATAAAAAGGAGGAGGATGGTATATGCTAAATAGTTTAGGTCTCCAGATTTTGAATAGAGATTAGAGAGGCAATTTTTGCATCATTCGTCAGTAATACTTCCTACTGGAATTGATACCGCAAGCATTTTTCTCTCGTTATGTATATCGACTCGAGTCGTATTATGCAGTGCAAAAATTTCTAAAACTTACGTGTAATGTTGTTTCGAGAACTCCAATGATTCTGGGATCCCTGAATGATGGCCGTGACACTCATCATCGGCTTTTCTTTCTTGATCTTCATCATCATTCCTGTTATTTCGCGATAAACTACTACTTTAACTCGAAAACTATATAAATGCGCGTGTGTATTAGGTACATGTGCTTTATCGGTCCAGGTAAATGAGTTACAAGCAGTCACGTTCAACACCCTTTGCTAGGAAATAAAACGCCATTAAGGGCTTCTGCTAAATGTTGATGTTACATGCTCCCAGCTTGGGCTTTGATAGATTCTATGAAATTATTTCTATGTAAATCATTCAAACATTTTCCATTTTCTTCCGAACAAATGTTAAATGGATGGAAGCACTGGAGTTTTTTAACTTGAAGAAATCACAGATTAAATCATCTAACTAATTTTAAACCATAGTTAACATATACTCTGTAGAACAATTAGCACCATTAAAATTTAAAGCCGTTGAAGTTACGTGGTCATCATTAAAATATTTGAAGGATGAGAAGAGGTTGGAAACTCCAACTTTCAACGGATGTATTATTTACAAAAGAATTATGAACAATTTGCATAAAAGATGACACAACAAAAGAAGAAAAACGTTGGTTTCCTCTCTTTCTCTTGCCTCCCTCTCGTTTCCAAGTTATTAGGTATATCTCAACAGTCTTCCAACGAATTTTATCAGGTACTCAGAACACTTATTGGATTCTTAAGATTTACACAATCATTCTTGACAAAAAATATTACGAAACAGGCTTCAAGACTTTATGGTATACAGGGGTTAATAATAATTGGCTTCTCTACAAAATTGAAAAACCCACAACATCCGTTTAACTCTTGCGTCAGGGTACAAAGAAATGAAGGAAAGATAAAAATGTTGTCAGTGAAGCCTTTTCGTTATGTTACTGTGTCAATGTCAGGTACAAGAACGAAGGAGTACGGAAAAGACTTTTGGTTTCACATGATCTTTTTATTCTGCGGGCAATGACAGTAATGTTCACGTTGATTCATCTTTGCGACCAAATAAGCCTTTTGGTTGACGAACTGGGTAGTAAAGTAAGCAAATCCTCACTCTCAGAAGAGAAATTGCACGCTGATTCTCACAAAGTCACAAAGAAGGTAAAGCTAGTCACGTTTATGAGTGCACTTTATAGTAGTACAAGATTAAGCTCCATAGACATGGAAAAAATACGCCAAATTCACGAATGCTCGAAAGGGATGATGATGATTCTATCTGTATTTCACGAGTTTATTAAAAGAACAGCCCATGCGATACTTGACTAGATTATTGGGAACAATATCACTACATAAGTATGTAGTGTGTACTCGATTTTCGAAGAATACATACAATTACAAAATATTTTTAGTACGAAATTCCTAAGAAGTGATAATCGTCGAATGACTTTACTTGCAAAAACCTAACAGTAACGGTGAAACAAGTGCCGTGTAATAAATCGCTGTAGGACACTTAAAACAAAACTCAATGAATCTATATATAGCCCCATAAAATGTCAGTCTCATTCATTACTTTAAACTTTAAATAATTTAAACCATTTAAATTACGAACAATACTGAACTGAGGTCAACGAAATGCATAGATTTGATCTATCCACAAGAAATGTATGCTAATGCAAAAGGAATATTTTTTTTAGCTATAGCCGCTTTAATATTCCACGCAAATCAATAACGTTACTATCCAATTCGCACATTTAATCCTACCTAGATATTAGTATTTCTATATTCCGCAAAGAAAGTGAAGTGCTATAAATTATGCACCAACTTGCGGTGTGTGCCTGTGCTATCGTATTATTGTCCTGTGAGAAATGCGTGGTAGGTAGATAAACGTCTTGTGTTTTGTTGTGGCGAGTGAAAAGATTTGCTTTCGCTTGGGCCGACTGCCAAACAGTCACTGGATAAAAAGGGACACGACCTACAGCAAGAAAAGCTTATATCATCCGGAACATGGTTGACAACGGTAGTCGCCGATTTCATAGTAAAGCTAGTGCTTTCTCATGTAGCGTAACACGCCAGGAAAGTTTGACTTAGGACTATATATAGAGCCAAATAGCATCATCTGTATTTAGTTTGGGAGAAAATAGCACTTCACAAACTTCTCTCTCGTTCACAAAGGAGATAGTGAGCCGAGGATTTTTGTGAGCATGCAAGTCTCACTTCTGCTGAGAAAATGAGGTCGCTTACTTCACCCCAATATTCCAAGTAGCTTATACTCACCATTTACTTTTTCGTTTTGTTTTGAATAAAAAAGTATTATACAACTTCTCCGTTAAGTTCAAATGAACTACCACTAATGTACAATATACTATATGCAATGTCGTTTTTTCTAATTGTAATATTAGGAGAAGTTGAAGAGAGATGAATCCTGGCGTGAGAAAACCTCGTGCTCAAACCCAGACGCTGTTATGCACCCACTCCGCGATAATAGAAAACTTTTGCATCGTCTCAACAACAAAATTGTACTTGGGCGGAGTATGCATATACATAATATGTAGCTCCCAGTCCCAGTCGTTCTCCAATATTACTGCAGTGTGGTAAAAAGTAATTTTCAACGCGTACACAACTGCTTCCTAATGCAGCAATGTCATCACAAAATTTTTAAAGAATATCTTCCAAAAGCGTTTCACACAGGGTTGTCTAGAACAGCACTTTGCACTATTTTCCAAGCATGACTTATCATGGGTAATGCACATGTGTAGGGTGAACCAGTCTTTCCCTAGAAGTGTCTCCTGGACTTTCCATGGCAGTGAGATACACCGCAACTATCAAAACAGAATCTTTCATAGTGAAAACTGTTTTGAATGCTACGTCACAAAAGAGGCTTTACTTTCTTCTGTGATTACAATCACTGCACTGGTGTATAAACTCCATCAAGCTGAAACTCTATCCGGTTCCAAGTTTTTCGAATTTCAGACCAGGCCAGTAAGTTTGTAAAATGTATGTATTAAAGGCAATGCCGCTGAGAAAAGGCCCCATAAATATAAAAACCAACATACACAAGGAAATAGGACAATATACAATCAATGCATTTTTTAAACTTTTCGCACACAGTTAGCGTATTCTGCCCTCTGTATAACTAGAAGGAGAAAGGCGAAAAGTGACAAAATAACATAATAAAAGGTCACATTTACGGGAAACCACTACAATCACTCATGATCCATGTTGAAATGGCTTTGAACACCCATTTCGTCACTTTTAACTTACTACATATTTTCCAATGCAGCGAATTAGTTTTAAGCTTGAAGGTCAAAATGTAACATTCAAATTTTGAATTTTCGGCTTTTCAAGATGATGTCTTTCCAACAAGCTGAAACTTCCTAATTGGTGATAGAGTTGCTTCATCACAAATCAGATTTTACCTTTCTCCTTCCATTCAAATGACTGCAGTGATTGAATCT
Source organism: Seira sanloemensis (assembly GCA_027743915.1). NCBI lineage: Eukaryota > Metazoa > Arthropoda > Collembola > Entomobryomorpha > Entomobryidae > Seira > Seira sanloemensis. The sequence continues at coordinate 10,789 of JAHZMY010000736.1, forward strand.
CTGGAAGACACTCTGACTGAGATCGAAAGAGAGGTTCTTGTTACATAAAAAGCTACCTAATTTTACATGCACATTACACCTTCCAGTAAAATATGCATATTTTCATGAACACTCAACGACAGCAGTGGCTGCCAATACTTCAACAACCTCACATGTAGCGATTCAAACAGTTGCAGCCAAAGGAATAAAACCATTTGTTTATCAGAGGCATTTATTGTACATGTTCCAAACGGAGAACAAGAACGATTAAAGGTTATTGGTAGTAGAGTGACTAACTTGCTGGATAAAAAATGAATAGGCTGTTTGCAGAATGTTGAGAATGCCAGCGAATTCGTCTTTATTAATACCACAATATGAAACGAGTTGGTTGCTCTTTTACAACTGGTAAACCAGTGCCACTTCAACCTACAACAACTGAAAATCTACTAAGGGAATTAAGCCAGAAAGGGAGAATTGAACTCGTCAAGCAGGACAAAAAAGACCATGCTTCTTTTTTGCATCAATTTATTTTTCCCATTAGAGTAAGAATAGCATGGAGTGAAGTATTATTGGCATTAGCATTGCATATTTTTTTTCATTTCCACTATAGTATACTCACGCTCGGGCAGGTTGGTAACATAATACCATTGCGTATGGAGCAAGCATTTTTATGTTGCTATTCAAGTTTAAAAACGTGTTTCTTCCATTTATCCCTATACTTCATGTGTACATGGTGTAAAATGCGAGGCAGTTGTGCAAAGTAACGTACGCGAGTAAAAAACTGAAAAAATTAAGAAAGAGTTTGTCCATATAAAAAATGGTTAACTCACTCTAATACTTTTTTTACCTCTTCTATAGCTTAGCCAGCCAAACAAACCTCCAAACAAAACCAAGTTCATGCTGCTCATTTTTCCATAAAATGTATGGGTGAAGCACACGTAATGTCTACGTATCTACTTGTTTCACGACTAATTTTGAGCCTTACACACAAGTCTATATTTTGCACTGTAAAAGCTTTATCATTTCTGCTTAAGGTATTACCAATTCAGTTTTTGATTTGCTCTCGCCTGAACTCTTGAATAGGTAAGGATTTGGTAACCCGAACCGATACCCACGTTGAAAATTGGGATAACAATGTATGTATGTAATTTGGTGTTCTCTTGCGTACTTCGTATATATAATAATAAGTAATAATAAATTGTAAGCTGCAGACTATTTTCCTATGTGTTCACCATACAACTCTCTTGTTGAGTTTCACGCGTGAGCCCAAACAATATTTTTCTACTGAAGCCACTAGCCTCAAAATGTATATTGACTGTCTGTTTCACAGCATCATTCACACACGGTAGTAAACTTTCATAGAGAAAAACCAATGTGGTTACATGTTAGGTCGACAAACAATCATATATCAAGATATGCAGTCAAAGAGGAACGAACGTCGCGCACTCACGATTCCTACGAACCAGCAAAAACCGCGGTAAGTTGACCTTGAGCTTTTTCGCACATAGAAGAATGGCTAACGTTTTCATATATATTCCATGGAGGAGGAGAGGCATTTTTTCTCATGTAATATTTATATATGCACGACACAACATTGTACATAATTGCGGTAGTGAGCGATGATGGTGTTGATGTCATATATGAAAGAGTTCATTCCAGAAGAGAGAGAGAGTTTGTGTGTGTGACTCTGCGACTGACTGGTTTCGCTGTTTTTTAATACATTTTCTCGTTGTCGTCATCAACATATATCCATTCCTCTTGACCCCTTCTTTTTGTTCACAGAAGCGAGCAAACAACAACCTTTTTCGAGTGAGTTTCTTCTCGTTTCACGCGCGTCCTTAACTATCTCGCGGTTGTTGGTTGTTCTAACTCGGTTTCGCATCTTTTAGCTAAACAAAGCTGGATGATATGACTTTGACATAAAAACGAGATTCACATCGTTTACTGATCTCATCATCATGATTGAATTGAATATATTTGTACATGTGATTATTGTGTTCTACTCTCATGTTTTCATGCTTTAGCCAACGTATCCAACAAATGTCGCCATTGGCCGTCATATTCGTTATTCACTCGCTTTCCCCGAAATAATCATACGTATTTCCTCAGTATCAGCGGAATAATTCTGATTTACTAATGTAGAAATAAATTTCTTGAATCCTTTTTTAATTTTCAACAACCAAAAAGAATTCACAGAGAACTTGAAACACAAAAGTCGAAACAAAAGTTGTCTCAAAGCGTTATTTTTTCTATATGGTATACGCAAAACTTGATAAATTGCCAGAATCTAGTATGCACAATAAAACAAGCAACCGCATTATATCCGTCTCAAGGTGTCAGGTAAGATTGACAATGAAATTGTTGATAGTTACGGTAATTTTTATGGAGTACAGCGTTTGAAATTCAATCTCTTATATTTATACATCTCGATCTCATGACGAGATTCTCATAACTTTTTCATGACAAAACAAAGATTTTTATGTTCACACTACAGACCCACTTTAATGACTTTTGTATTAG
>JAHZMY010000737.1:0-14497 GCA_027743915.1 Seira sanloemensis
CACACAAACACTTGGATACAAACATAGATCTCAAAAAACTGAAATTGCTACACAGAGTTTAGAGGAAAAGGCGCATAAACCAGTCATCTTCAAACGGACGGGAAGCAAGGTTACACAAATTGGGAAAAGGGAGAGGATACACAGATTACCAGCAAAAGAGACAGAAGGGAAAAATGGCTAATCAGTGAGATTGATATAGGGTGATCGTGATCATGATCGCAGAAGGATTTACGAAACCCTTCATAAAAAAAGAGAATGCAAAGTGCAAACCTGGTGAGAAAAAATGCAGTGCACACATTGAAAACCAGAAATAATAAGAATTGCGGAGGCCAACAAAGATAAATTTGGACAGTGGGAAAACAAAGTGAGAAAAGAGAGAGAGAGAGTTTTGCTTATGCACCTTCTCCGGATTTCTCTCTCTCTCTTTTCTCGTGTCTCCCAGATCTCTATAAATTACCTTAAAAAAGGACAAAATTTAAAGGATTTTTTAAAATTCGAATGCAGCGCAGATAAATACTGCGAGAGCGGAAAGGAAAAAATACGAAGTCAATATCACGGCAAAGATCGTGTTTTATCGGAGAGAGTTTTAAAACTTGTCTCTTGCATTCAGCAGCCCGCATGAATATTTTTCCTTATGTTCATGATTTCATGAAAAAAACGCTTAAAAATGCCTGCTGCTGCTGTAAACTTTGAAACCATTTTTTTTCTTTTCCGGTGAAATTATTTTCAAAGTGCAAAACTTTGCCTGATTCAGCTCCTCGTCATTTGGTCACGTGTGTCTAGTGTCTACATATTCCCTAATCCTTTTCCTGGCGTCCTCCCTACCCAAACCAACACTGTTGTTGCTGTTTGCTAAATACTTGGAAAAATGTCCACCTCCACCTCCTCTCTTGTAAACTAGCCTACACGTCTTCATCCTGAGCGAGTGACTCCACCGACGAGGAAAAAAAGAGTCATTGAGTCGGGAAAGAGTCAACCGTAGATACATCTCAGAAAAAATCGGACCATTCCCTAATGCCTCCGAAAAAGTTGGACTACGCGATGATGGTAGTCTGAGAGACGGACTTTTAAAAAATTAGGAGGAAGGAGATCGAGAGATTACTCCATCTCTAAATTTAGAACTAACTTTTGAAAAGTTCGACTTTCGTGGAGAGTTTTGAGGGAGAGGAGTGAGAGAGAGAGAGGGAAAAACAAGACTTAAGAGACAAGTCACTTTTTTCGGTTTGGAAGACAAGTGAAGGAAAAAAACCTCTTCAACATTTTTTAACGAATGTGTGCATACATTGTGTTCAAATTGATGATGTTGTGTGGCAAACGTATGTAGATACATCCGAGGCCAGGAACGATTGTGGATGATGCACACAGAGCATAATATAATATAGTGCTCTATTGGAGTTTCAGTTTGTATGATGATTCCATCAAAAATAGTCTCGGTGACCATCCAACTTTTGGAATAATATGACTCAGGTATGCATATTACGTAGGTATTTGGAGACCAGCCCAAAAAGCCATTCTCATCCCCGTATCGATAGCGTCTAATTAATGCCTGCCATTAAAGTAGCGCCTTTATCCCTTCGCGATCGACAGCGATTTCATTTTGGCGGTGACGACGAGGGTGGCAATTACCGTTCTAATGCCCACAACACATTTTATTTACGTGCATTTCTCCCCAGCATTCATTCTCTCTAGCTTATCACGTGCATTTAAAAAAATACAAAGTTTGTTTTGAAGTTGTGAAAAGGAAGGAAAGAAAAAAAGCCGTTGTAAAAGACGTTTTTTTCTCTCCTTCTCTGTTGGAAGTGGGGAGAAAAGAGGAGGTAGAAAAAAGGGAAGGAAACGCCACGACATAAATATCAATTTCCACGGATCGACGGTGCACACAGGCCCAGCAGTGTGGTCGAACGAAAGGCAGAGAGAGAGGACAAGATCAGCATGTCTCATACTTTATATTGCCATTGATGCATAAGTATTCGCGCAGTAAAAAACAATATTGTACTCTTTCTTCTGGTGACTATATGGCATCATTGAACATGAGCCCGAAGTTAATGTCATCACATGCATTTTGAAACTGTGTGTGCACAAAAACCACACAGTGTAAGTGGCGAGGAAGGAACACATGTCCCAAGAAAGAAGAAGAAGAAAACTCCACAAAAAACGAGTCTAAAAGGTTTTCCTTCTTTGCCCCGTACAATGTTACACAGGGGGAAGAAGATGAGGCATAAAGCAACTTTTTCTTGACTCATGATGATCATGTTGATGATGGAGCCATGGGAACTGTGCCAAAATACATTTTTCCCCTCTTACCCCTCGCCTCTCGTAAATTGCACTGTACAATTACTACATCCTTATAGCATCGCGAAAAAAATATATATTTAAGAGCTCAAAGTTGTGACGGTGAGGTACTAATGGACATTTACCCTCTTCATCATATCCACTCGAAATCAGTGGGATTCTCATCTTTGGGCAATAATGAGACTGAGAGGACACACCGAGAAAAGAAATGAGGATGACGATGATGATGATCATCATCATCAGCCGTTTCTACAATGTGTGGATGCACTTTACGTAAAATTTTCGTCTTTTTTGTGTGTATTATGAACACTCCCGCTAAGTTTAACTTTTTCAAGNTCATCATCATCATCAGTTTCTACAATGTGTGGATGCACTTTACGTAAAATTTTCGTCTTTTTTGTGTGTATTATGAACACTCCCGCTAAGTTTAACTTTTTCAAGTGTTTCGTGCTCCTCGGAGTTTGATATGTATGTACATATATTTTTTTGCGGTTGTCCTCGCACTCACAACTTCTTCTGTGCGAGAGGCTAGTGGTGGTGGTGGTGGTGGTAGCGACTAATGGACTGGTTGAATGATCCAAAAATACTCTGCAATATTTTTTTTTCTCTGTCCTTGCTCTCCTCTCCTTTGCTTAATAACGTAGATAATTTTAAAGTCTTCCATTGTTCCGAGTGAGATGGGATGGACGGTCGAGTCGAGGCTCTTGCCAAGTTCTAACAGCAGGAAACCAGGATCACTTGAGACATGCGAGCAAGAGCTTTCATTCGAATACTTTCTTGGCTTGGTCAATAAGATGGATAATCCCTTTAAAAAATGTGCAGGGGAAAAAAATATCTCTATGCATTAAGAAGCTTCAACATTTCATTTTTTTTCGGGACTGTGAGAACTCGAAAAAAATTGATCCTCTTGTGAGTAGCGATATGATGATCTGAAATTCCACAATTTGAGCAATATGTATTGATTGCCAAGGGAAAAAACGTTATGTTCTCTACTATGACCACATCAGACAGACGGAAAAATTCTGACCAAAATTGCTCAAGAGTTTTTGGTGTGTTCCGCTGGGCACACACAAATTTCAAGCGAGATTCCCACATGAAAAGACATGCTCTTTGTGATTTCTTCACGTTATCCCACTTTTTCATGAGCTAATGCGACCGATCAAAAAAGTATGTATTGTGTATTTATACATTTTTTTCTCTTTCTCTCTTCTCGTTATCCGCCGAGTCACACAATTTTCACGTTTCCACATTTTTATTAATTTCCTCTCGCATGGGAATCGCGAGAGGAAAAAAGGGATCATTCGTGTGATGAATGAGCAACTGCAGTGAGGAATAAAAGTTGTTAAGTCAACAACATCAAAGAGTGATACTATACAAGACTGGAGCAATTTACACTGATTACATTCGTCCATATAATATCAAAGTCTTTTCCGGAATGTTTTTGGGGAAAAGTGCGTAAAATACTTTTGAAGACAAGGCAGCAGAAACGGTCACAAAACGGGTATACTTACTTACTTATGAATGCATGCACCGAGCGGCTTTCGTGACCTTGACACAATAATAAATGTGGAGACTGCACAGTTAATGTTCATTTACTACATCTCCAGCAGAATGATAGTGTGTGTGCGGGGAAATTACGGCAGAACAATTCTCTTTCCCCAAAAACTTTTCAAAGACATGGCGAAAAAAATATATAATATGCGCATATAAGTAAGAATGCGTGTGCATCTTCTTTCTCAACATTTTTCTGGCCTTCTTCTGCTGGTGTGTGTGGTGAGAAGGTGAAGACGGCGAAACCTTTATGTGGTGAATGGTCTCCTCCTCGAAGGAAACGGGTAAAGTCCCTTTGACTCGACGCACTTTATCATCCTCAAACATTGTAAAGTATATGGCCTCAGATTCGTTTTGTCTTTCTCACAACCGCAAGAAAAAAATGCTCAAATGAGCCGACGGGACGACAATGTTTATTGCTTTATAGCTCGAGGAGGATCACACTTTGCTTGGATCCCGTAATATTAAGTATAAAAAGAAGGGACATCAGAAAGTAAAGTTTCATTAGGTAAGTGAAAGACATGCTTGCAGCTTTTCGTAGAATCGAAATGACCGTTTGGGGAAAAAGTGTAAAAAATATTAAGTTACAGTAAACAATAATAAGAGCATTTAAGGGCCAGCTCGACTGGAATTAAAAAAGAATTTTCAAGTTTTAAGTTTGACGAATTTGACAACTCGAAATTTTGTGTAGAAAACTTTGTGATTCTTACCAGAAATATGTAAAAGCATTTTGCTCGAAAAACATCTTTCAAACTGTTTTTAGTTTGTTTTGTAAATTTCTTACTGTAAGTATGTATCTATTTATATGTATTTATAACTCTCGACGACGAAAAAAAGTTGAGTAATTAATAGGCAATATTAATTACACCATTTCACAAATAGCTCGACTCGTTAAATTAATACATTCATTCAAATAGTCATTTCCGTTCTAAATTAATCTGATTTTTTCCTTGTGCGATGGCAACCTTACAAAAAACCTAAGAACTTTTGATGGCCGATTAAGGTACTGAAAATTACCAGTTTTACACTCGACCACGTAATCATCCTCCTCGACTCGCACCAGCATACCATTTTTTCCTCTCTCTCTTTAAAGCAGAACGAAAGGAGGTGGATTGAAATACTTTAGGAAAAGGAAATTCAATCAAGCCATTAAATTTCGTTCCTATCGTTTTGAACACATGCTTTTAAAAAGTATAAAAAAAGAAGTAGCATTTTTATTGCTCTAAGCCTTAGGAATGGATCGACAGCAGTAAAAAAAAGATTTTGAAAAAAGTACTTCGTCTTTTTTTGGATTTCCTCTCCATTTCTCTCTCTCTCTTCCAATAATCCAGCTGGACCGCGATCCACCCTAATCCTTCAAATGTTGTCTGATGACTTGAATATTACTGATGCTGAATGATTGCAGTCCAACGAAACATTTTTTATATGCGTGGACCTTGAAGCGTAAAAAGTATCATGTGTTATATATTTCATAATAATAATAATAGCATCGCCGTCATAAAAAAAGAAGAAAAAATCTTTTTTTTACAAGTAGACGCTCCAAGAGCAACAAAAAAGGGTAGTATAAAAATGCACACACACACACACACGCTACACTCGGCTACCAGGACGGACTGGACCACTTGAAAGAAATCTTCTTCATCTTTTCCTTTTGGCCAGTCCTTTTTTTTCTCCAATCATAAACATCTAATCCATCGCTATTTATAAAAAAAGTCTCTCATTTTTTAATTCCACTGACCTTCATTTTCCCTTTCATCCGAGAGGAAAAAGATATTTTTTTTCTTGTAAAGACCCTTTCCATCTTCACTTTTGGTTATCATCATCATCCTAGTAGTCCTCCAGTGATTTGGGCTTTTTTTTACTGATCGCCTTTGGCATCATGGAAATGGAAAGGGCCTCTGTGTTGAGATGTTGCCGGACGAGTTTTTTATAAGCCATTAAAAGACGGATCTGCTGGGCTGAGCCCGGACTTAATTGTTTTCGTACGAGAGAGAGAGAGAGAGAGAGAGGAATGGACATGTCCTGCCCTTATCGTCTGCCCAGACCTAGGCAACAATTCCTCTTTTTTCATTGTCAAGGTGGACAAGAACATAAAAAAGTGGAAAATAATCTTGTTTCAAAGCAAATGGACTTTGACGGGCTGAGAGAGAAATGAAAGGGATTATTTTCCGTGTCCGTGGACACTGGGGTAAGAGTATAAAACGAGATTGTCATATTTCCTCATTGTTCAGCCTCAGAGGGCCAACAATGGCCCAGGTAAATAATAGAGGGAAGTCAGTGAACTGACCTACAATCAAGTGTAAAGTGGACCTTTCTTATAAGGGAAGGGTTGGGGCATCATTACGCATTCCAATCACGCTATATATATATATGTATTCCAATCCCTTTATCACGATACCCAAGCTAACCCTTTTTTTTCTTTCAGTCATGAAAAGTACATTAAAATTGGATAATAGCTTTATACACACACACACAATTGAAGCGAATGAAAGGAAAAGTGAATTCGTTTTCCTTGGACAACAATCACATTCCCACACAGACCAGAACAACAAGGGAAAAAATTATCTCAGTTTCGAAACTATTTTTGGATAATACGTGCTCCATCACACACAACCCCGTCTTACAACTTTCCTACATATAAATATATATTTCCTCCTGGGCTTAAACGAGGAGATTTTAAACATGCGTCTTTTGAACTGACCTGACCTTAAATTTTAAACAAAATGTTTTAGTAAACGCAGGACAGAAAGGAAAAGTTTTTTTTTTAATATGGCCATATGGCCACGTTGCCCAGTGTTTCCCATGCCCTTCAAGGGAATACATGGAATCAATTGAGGATTTCGTAACATTTTTTTCCCGTCTCTCTCATACGCATAGTAAAAATATGAGAGGAATACGTCATATCGACACATTTCTCCTCTTTCTGACCAATACTCACTCACACACTGTAGTTTTTAAGTGTTTTTTACCCCCTTCTTCCTCTCCATTTCCATTTTTTAACTGTGACGGCTACTCTCGGAAGGTCTACTCGACGAATAATTACAATAAGAAGGGAACAAAATGTGGCCAGAAAGAGAGCTGAAGAGTGAAGACTGATGTTGCCTTATTATACTGAAAACCAATGTAGCCATATGGATCAGTCGAGTTTTTTTTTGTTCTTTGAAAAATACAGAATTGCATGCATGTGTACCATCACCATCATCATCATCATCATCATGATCATCATCGCATCGCTGTTCTCGCCGTCGAAAGGGACGAAAAAAAAGTTTTTAATAATAAAACTTAAAAATAGAAAAAAGTGAGTGCCGTGTAGTAGAGAGAGAGAGCAGAGCACACACATTTATACATGTACATTTTTAGTTGTAAGGAAAACAAAAAAAGTAGAGTCATTTAATGACTGCAGTCATCTCATCATCATCATCATCCTCTCTTCCGAGCCGTTCGAAGAGGGCTCATATTCCCTTGAAAACACAGAATAAGAGAAAGAGCCTCCTCATTCAATCCACTTTTTTAGCGCTATCATCAACTTTATTTTTTAAAAAAAGCAGAATGCAGAAAAAGAAAGATCCTAAAACAACACTGGAGGAAGGAAGAAACAATGAGGGGAAAATGGACTTCTTTTGTGTGTCTCGAAGGCATAGTGATGGTCAAACAGGGCTACCCACTGGGGATAAAATAATCATAATAATAATAATCAGAATCACCAAAAACTCTAGTTATACCTACAATACTTTGGAAGAAGAAAAAGAGAACTTTTTGATAAAAAGGGTTTGACACTTCAACGCCAATACCTTGAGCTGGGAGGAGGGTACTCCAAAAAAAAGTGTTCTAAAGTAATAGCATACATATATGTAAGTATATGATGGCCCAGTGGGAACTGCAGAGTGCCAAGGACCCGGCTCTGGTACACGGGAACCCTTTCACATATATTTTTTTACTTCCATTTAAGTGAACTCTAATTGCTTCCCCCTCTATTTGAAAAAAATACTTGATTGCCTCCATGATCGTACTTATCAGTTGCCAATAATTATAGAGTTTGAGCTCTACTTAAGCCCCTTTATTAACCAGTGCGTAATAATAACCACGACAGAAAAAAAAGAGTTTGGAACCAAGCGCCTTTCAAATTAGACGCAACGAAGTGCATACAAAAGCTTTGATTGATTCAAAACCCATATTTCCCACTCGAAAACTGATTTTTTTACACATGTATATCTTTTTTTTGCATTTCCTCTGCGTGTCAATCCCATCACTTATATTCCTCGACGAATTAACTCGAATCCGAAATTAAGTCGGGAATTATTATGTTATTCAAAGTTTTGAAACTATAATTAAGATGGCACACACACATAGTGACTGGCACTGCTCGCCGTGCAATACACTCTTCGACGAATTAACTCGAATCCGAAATTAAGTCGGGAATTATTATGTTATTCAAAGTTTTGAAACTATAATTAAGATGGCACACACACATAGTGACTGGCACTGCTCGCCGTGCAAACAATGAGTGCCCCTCCCGCCTAGTCATAAAAACGGGTAATAAATAAATCTTGAGCTAAAAGTTTATGGACCATTGTCAATTGTGTGCGTGGTGCATTCACATTCGTCTTTTTTTTATCGGAGACTCAATGTCCAGTATTTACCATAGTAAATATAATATTTTTTTTGGAAACGTTTTTGAAGAAAGGGAGCTCTTATTATTATGAATGGAGAAGTGGCCACGGCCACCATTCCCTTGTGCCTATTCTTCCCTTCATTATCTCCAATTTTCTGGGTAGTTGTGGCAAAAAAAAGAGTCGTAATTCTTGTGTCTGCTCAATTGTTGGCTCATTGTGTCCGTCGACCGGACGAACCTGCTTATTTTTTCCTCTGTCAAATCACAATAATGACTAATACTCAGCTGGGAAACCTGAGTACGATTTTAGACCTGTGGAGGACTTTTTTTAATAGTGCTTGTTATTTTTTTTGGAGGAAAAAATAGCTTGCAGAAGAAGAAGAAGAGCTCTGATTTTTTAAAGAAAAACATATTACTGCATTTTGCATTACTCTCTGCGGCGCTCAAACTCTTATTACTAAGCTTGTTTTTTTTACTGTCGAACATAATTTCGTGAATGAGCAATCAGCCAGTGGAGGACTTTTTAATAGTGCTTGTTATTTTTTTTGGTGGAAAAAATAGCTTGCAGAAGAAGAAGAGCTCTGATTTTTAAAGAAAAACATATTACTGCATTTTGCATTACTCTCTGCGGCGCTCAAACTCTTATTACTAAGCTTGTTTTTTTACTGTCGAACATAATTTCGTGAATGAGCAATCAGGCATGGATAATGTATGGAAATATATATTGTTCGAGTTGAAGAACCTACAATCAACGATACTCATCTTTTTATGGGCGATTCTCTCTCGTCGAAAGCAAAAACATTAAAGACGGAAAATGATAATGCCAGATGAGGCTTATCTGTTGTGCAATGGAGACGAAAATGCTAATTCGCCTGGTCAAATTACACCGCTATCCTGTGAGCTTTCATCCCTCTCACAAAAACTCTGTCGTCTTCGCTTTCATTTCCAAACTAATGAAATGTATTTATGTACAAGAGAGATTTTTTTCTGTGACTCTTTTGTACTTCTCCAAGAAAAAAATACAGTCCTGGACATAAAAAACGGAGAAACGGGACGACCGAATGAGTGTGCATGTGTATGCATGCACATATCTGTTTTTTTTTTCTTACGAAATCCTCACATACCTCGAAGATCATATTGCATCGATAAGAATCGTCCCCGTCACCAGAGAGTAGCAAGGCTGAGATTTTTTTCTCGTAAAAATTGAGAAGGAAGCCCTTGAAAAATGAGATTGGTACAGGTAAAAAGCGATTTTGTGCTTTCCGCTAATCTTTTATTGTCACAAGAAAAGGGAAATCCCTGTATTTTTGTCCCTTTTTCCCCACATCACTTCAGTAATCTGCATTTTGGTCAGACTGGGCATAAATACCTATTACGAGATTTTTTTTAAAGTTCACTTCTTCTGTCAGGCATATGTCGTTTCGGACGGAGACGCTGACCATGATTTCTCATCTTGATGAAGTGGAACAGGTAAAAAAAGTCATACCTCATCTTCTCCATTTTTTTAGATGAAAGGCACACACAAACACACACATGATGAGGATAAACCAGTTTTCGATCATTTCAAGGCCTAGGCCAACCTTCGCATTGGGAAAAAATGCGGCTACTGCGTGTGTGCGTATCCGTGCCCTTGAGACAGTTAAAAAAAGCTGAATTAAAAACCTACGTATAAATACACACGTATTTGGGGCTCACTTGTACTTTATAAAAAAATGTATAACTTATACCTGGAGAACAGCCGGTCAATGCAAAAAGGGAGTAGGAAGAAAAACGGACACACTCACGCATCAAAGTAGATCTCTTCTGGCTCTGAATGAAATTTAATATAGAGACTCGAGAGTTGGTGGAGGGCCCTACCTCAACGAAGCCTAGCCATGCCATTGTTCATTGCATCACATCACTCACTCTCCTTTTTCCAATCTAAGAATATTCAAGGTGGATGGATTAACAGCGAGGAAATAAAAGAGCGTACGTAAGAAATTAATCCTAACAAACCGTCCTCGTCCTGCATCCGTCCCTTCGGAAGCGAAACATTATATTATGTAAGTATAAAAAATATACACAGCGAGGAAATAAAAGAGCGTACGTAAGAAATTAATCCTAACAAACCGTCCTCGTCCTGCATCCGTCCCTTCGGAAGCGAAACATTATATTATGTAAGTATAAAAATATATGATTTTTTCATAACAGATGAACATTTTCGTTTTTTTTGCTTTTGTTGCTGCTTTTTGTGCGTGCAATGATGATGCTACATTTTATTCCAAGGAGGGAAATAGCCTTTGGCTAGGTTATTTGAAAAAACGAGTTTTCATATTCTCTTTCTCCCACCCTAACCTGGGTCAATCAATAGTCGTAGTGCATGTGTTGGCGTATATTTGAAGCACACGCACTTAGCATTTTTTTCTCTTTAGACTTGCTTTTTTTACAATTTCCTCTCTGAGGAGGAAAAAAAAGTTTAATTGTTACCTTTTCCAGGCCTTGGCCATGACCAACCTCATCATCATTCATTTACAGCTGTTGTCCCAATAGCTTCCACCAGCACTGCTGTTATTATTATTAGCATTATTAGGTCGTTTTTTAATCAATTAAGTATCATCAAGAAATGGGCCCTTTTAAGAGCTACAGTTTTTTTCCACCTTTTGAGAAAAAAAAGGGTTCAAAGAAACGGTCAGAAAAAAAGTATATATCTACAGGATATGATGATGTGCCGTAATTAGAAAAGAGCGTTATCAAATTGAACAAGTTTCTATATTAAAACAGACATTTTCTGTACACACAAAAATGGGGGAAACAACTGCTGCACATGCATTCTAACTAATCATGCTGAGCTATAAGTTTAGAAGAAGAGAAAAACGAAAATTACACATTGTGTCTTTCTACTTTTACCCGAAAAAAAATAAAGCTTATAATTGTGAAAGTACACTGGACAATGTGGTGTAGCTGAAAAAAAGCTTATACTTTTTTTTATTGACTGCAGTGCACCATAAGCAAAGTAGTGATGAGATGGGCACAATGAGAAACCAATTTTTTTCACTTGAGAATTCCCTCAACTTGAGGGAAACAAGAGAAAAGTGTTATTTAACCCTTTTCATTATTACCCACGGACACTGTGGGACATGAATTTTTTTGTGTCCAGCATACCTTCAAGTTATATATACAATGTGAACACTTGAAATAAACAACTGTCATGCCAACTGTTACCTAATCACCAAGAGCTCTAAGCTGCTCCATAACATTCTCTTTTTTTGCATCCGAAAGAATAACAAAAACTAAAACGGGAACAATGTTACAGCATTTCTGGTAAATCCAAAATATGTATGCATGTGTAATGTGTATATTGTCCCATTCGATTTATATACCTTCGAAATGAGTACTTTTTCCGTAAAAAAATAAGTCTTTATTGGTCTCAAGATTAACAGAATAAATGAAACTGAAACGAACCCTTTTTCCCTACAATTCTTTAATTTTACGTTGTATTGTGATTGTTGTTGTTGTGATTTTGAGAGAGAGAAAAAAAAAACAATCCGTAGCCCTTGTAGGGTGGTTTGCATTGTGTGTCCCTCCCGGTAAAACAGTTGCAATCCGATACTTGACAATGAAACCAACAACGTTGTCAACAATGACCAAAAACCCGAGAGTGAGAGAAAAGCATGAATAATTGAAATTCGAGATGGTTCGTAGTTTTTTCTCTCTCTCTTTCTGCGTCTGTCCGTTCGTTGTGGTTTTTCCTTTGGAAGGAAAAAAATAAATATTACGGATGGTAAGGGAACGGTGGACACACACCAGCACAAGTATAGAAAAAAATATGGCATCACAAGCTATTTGTGCAGCGTCACCATCATCACCACCATTTTCTTAATTTAATTGTTTTGCGGGAGAAAAAAATTGTTACCACTTTTTTCTCAGGGTACCCTTTTTCACATAAAACATTCCTTCCGAAGGAAAAGCTTTTACATTACACATACATACATACATATTAGCTTTGAAATTTTTTACAAGAATGGCATAACTTGTCAGCACGTAAGATTTGTATCAAAAAATTCCGCTTTTTGGGGGATTCTGATACGTTCTTATTATAAAGTTGTGTTGAGCGATGACGTGACAATTAGGCTCTCTCATTCCATCAAAGAGGTGAGCTTTTGAGGAGAAGACAATAGCTTCAAAGTGACTTCTCTCTCTCTCTGCCTCTGCTCTTCTTGATACGAATCTTTCGAGCCCATTTTCAACGTTGAAAAATGAGTATCACTCTTTAATTAAGCATCTTTCTGGGTAGCTGGTGTAAACAGGAAATGATGTTGTCAAAAACTGATTTCATCTTTATCCATTACACTCCATTTTTCTCCTATAAACCTTTTTTATGCTGACTCTTACAAATCATAAATCATGTGCTTAACGCTGAGAATGAGCTGGAACGTTAGAAGTCCTTGGACTCGACTGTCCAGCTAGCTGAAAGAACTTGCATCGACTCAAGAAAAAAAAGTTAGTTAATCCGATGCCTCATCACTCCACACAGCACGCAGTGGTTACGTCAGCCTCCATAAACTCCATCACTTATTTTAACCCCTCCGTTTCATTAGCACTTAGCACTCCAGTCCGGAGATAAGCTGACGAGGAGTTCAAATTTCAAGTGGTCGTTAAAAACAAATTAGGATCTGATGCTTCGTTATATTTCTTTCAAAACAAGAAGAAACCTTATTACATATGCAAAAAAAATGTGTCTAATCTCCAACTTTGCACGTCCTCTCGATCTCCGTCGGAGAGAGATGGAGAGGCCTTACATTGTACATATTTACACGTAAAGGGAAAATCCCAGGTTAATATTTTTTATGTAGTGGTGACAAACAAGGAGCTCATTTTTTTGTCAACTCGAATCCACGCAATTACAGCTTATATTTCTCTCTCTCACTTTCCAGCTTAATGAGGGGATTACGTGGAGCGAATATTTACGATTTCTAAATGATCATCATTCGTTTGAGATAGTGATGTGTCTATTGAATACACAAAAACTCTCTTTTTTAATGTTTACGAGTTCAACTCCTCTCGAGTCAACGTGTGAAGTACTTTAACTCAGGAGATAAAGACGACGAAATGGAGCACAAGTGTGGAAGTTAAGGCCATAGAAAAAAATGTGAAGAAACCATGAGCTATCGCCAACTCAGAAAATAAACATTTAGCATAATGTTCGTAGTAATACAATCTAATAGGGCAGAGAGGGGCAAACGTGAATGACCACAAAAAAATCGTAATACGGGCTCACCTCATCATNACCATGAGCTATCGCCAACTCAGAAAATAAACATTTAGCATAATGTTCGTAGTAATACAATCTAATAGGGCAGAGAGGGGCAAACGTGAATGACCACAAAAAAATCGTAATACGGGCTCACCTCATCATGCACACACACACAGGCCAGATTATCACGAGAGATAAAGAGGAATATGTGGTTTTTTCTTCTTTATAGAGTCATCATCTTGTAAAATATAAAACGATATTGTGCACTTATGAATTACCCTTTGAGCTTAGAAAAGAGAAAGAGAGAGTTTTTTTTCCTCACTTAATAAAATCCTTATGTACATTTTTTTTCGCGGGGTACAAAAAGCCACTTGTAAGCTGTTGCTTTGTGGATGGAAATTAAGTTGTAATGTAAACTGTAATATGAGACGTGGTCCGGTTTCTCACACGAATTTTTTTCTACCTCGAGTTTTATCAGACGGGACCAATAAAAATTCTGAGTTTGGAGTACCTAAATATATGTATATGTATACATATCGTCGTGTTTCGTGTATAATATTTTGGCGTTGCTGCGGGACTTTATTCTGACTACGCAAAATAATGAAAATGAGACGGAGCTGTGTCTTTTAGCCCAGAGTGGAACATTAATATTTCATTGACACCGGGGGTAAATAAGTACGAAGACGGTTGGTAAATATATATATATTTTATATGTTATGTGGCTGCTGAGCTCATGACTACAATTAAAAGCTTTGTCTTTGAGGTTTGGAGGGAGTTTGAATGCCACACACGAATATGTACAAGCTGGA
>JAHZMY010000738.1:0-13664 GCA_027743915.1 Seira sanloemensis
AGGAGTACAACACATAATAATAATCCTATATAGCGTGTAATTGATTGAGCCAGCAGGAAATTGTAAGTATTCTATCCAATTAGAAGCAGACATTTAAAAGATTTACTATTGTACTCATATGCATGATTTGCATGTACGACATGAGTGAAGCTATCAAGATATTTTTTTATCTTGTCTTCATTCACTTTCATTAGAATCATCATATCATATTGTGCAGAAAACATGCAGAAAAACGATTCTTGTGAGCTTGTGTCATGACATATGAGAATCAATTTGACACACAGGCAAAATGTTTCGTTTGAGACCATGAGTCAAGACGATTCCGCTGTAAAGATGATAATGATGATTCTAAGCCTGCTTTGGAGATCAAGATGTGAACTGAATAATAGAGGAAAATCACTCTGATCGCCAATTTTTTTCTTGTCCTTTGTTGCCCACAAAAGATACATATTTTGGTGATTGATCGAGTCAAACATGCTTTGCTTACATACTACTGCGGTTGTTGCACATGAGATAAACGATCTTGAAAAAAATGTGGTAAAAACAGCACTTGCTTACGTTTCCTGCTTTTGCTTGATAACACCTTTAATCAACTCCAATTTGAACTGTAATCCTCATGTCATCGAATCGATAATACGACATGGAAAGAGTAGTGAAATCATATGTATATAATGATTTTTTTGCCTACGATCATGACCTGAAGTTTTGGCCAGCATGTTTTTTCTTCTGCGAGTGACTTTTGAGTGCGTACGAAAACATGCGTGATGCGTGTAGTGTTTAGCCGCTCATTTGTCCTCATAACCACAAGATTAATTCTCATGTCGTTAGAAGTTTACTCGCGGTATTTTTGTTTACTCGTAGTATAGTAGCCCCGTAGGAAATTACCTAATTATGTAGGAAGACAAGCAGCTCGGCCTAATTGATGCGTACGCTGAAATAAATAAACGCATGGCGATTCGACGACACGTGTAGAAATCTCGACGCAAGTTTCATTGTCACACGCAGCTCTTGAGAAGCAACTTAAGCCTTTGCTTTGCTGGAGGAGTTGTGTAGATGTGATCTTGGACTGGGATTAGGAAGTACTTGAGCGCAATTATGGCCCAGCCAAAAAAAGATGTTTTTATTTCCTTTTTGGGCTTTCATTCAAATCATGCGCGTTCGAGTGCCTTCTTTGAAAATGGGAAGGTTTTAAATAAATCCCCGTAAAATACAAAAGGGTTGCCAACAGCACAGAACAAGACTTTTGTAAATACACTAATGTATCTATTTTTGATTTACACTTGGGGCGACAATTAGTCTTGTTGAGTTTTGTACATTTCCATGCTCAATACTCCTGTCGAACTAATGGGTATTGGCACGAGCCGAACTGGCAAAGTGTAACCAGTTGCAAAAACGTTCTTACTGCATATGGCCAGAGAAGAAAAATTGGCCTGACTCATTTTTTGTGTGTAGAGTCGGACATACATATAGGAAGTAGTGGCAAATGACATCCCTCAGCATAGACAATGAATGATGATATGGAATTCATTCATTTCCGGTGTGACTATAGCGTTGCCGAAGTGATCGTCGTCGTCAATTTCTTGCGCTCCTCCTATAATTTCGTTATTGTAGTGCAAACATATTATATGCATATATGTGTGACGAATCTCGATATCAAAAGTAATTGATAATATTGATAGCCTGAGCATGACACTGCGCCACTAATAATGCCAAATAATATATGAGTGATGCCTCCGCACAACTTCCTCCACACATGCAAATGTATATACACAATTCTCATAATTACATGAATTATGTCATGATTAGAGCGCATTTTGTGCTTTTAAATGAGTCATTTGTAGGTAGCAAAGATGGGCAAATCTTGGATTTTAATATACTCTTTTCAATTGACCCTGGCCTGATTCATCCGCTGACACATGAAGGATTCCTTTTAAATCATATTTTTTTGCTCTATTTATGTATATGGCCAGTGGTAAGATTAACGTGTGATTGATGCCATTAATAACTGAAATGTTCAATAGTTTTTTTCTGGGAAATTGAAATGGAATTGGGAAGCGATAGTTCTTAACTTCTTAAGTGTGTGCTTGTTCAAGATTCGATAAATAGGCTCATTAATTCTAACTGTCCCAGTGGACAAACACGGGAATAATTTTTGTACAAACTACCTAAGCAATTCTCCTATCAATTCTTATACTGATCCTTCCTTCCTTTTTCATGCTTCTTCCGGATTGTTACAAGAAGCCATTTCATGATTGCTCAGCTTCGTTGTGGTACTTAGACGCATGTAGGACACAGTTTATTATGCTAATACTCCACACATCATCACATCACTTCATCTTATGTGTGCAATCCAAACAACAAATTTGTGTCCTTTCACTACCTATAACACATTGCTCAAACCTTTTCAGTGTAGGTTTTTTTTGTCACAAGCGGAGAAAAACAGAGTTTACGAGCCAAAAGGCCATGTTCACGGATGGAATGTGAGGTGTTCTAAATGACTTGTTGACACGTTTTTCAAAGTTGCCTTTGTCTCCTCAAACGAGTGTATTTGAGGAACAAGGAACAAACATTTGAGAGGCTGAAAGTGAAACATGATAATGATAATACATATCGTTCGCTTCCCTACCTTGAACTTCAACTCTACAAATATTACCAGCGAGTACAAATGCACACACTGAACTGTTTTTTTTTTGAAGAAATGATAAAACGCTGAAAAGGACAAGCATACATATTTCCATCGATAAAGGGTAATGAACTTGAAAGGATTTTCTGGGCCTTTGTATGCAGTCAATCAAAAAAAAAACTATATATTATTGATTAGTGATAAACTGAAAATCTCTAACTGCTCAGACGTAAACTTGCAGGGAGATAAGCACACAAGATACACATTTTTTGACATGCAGCTTGTTCAAACGTCCACTTCTCATGATATCCATCACAATTCTCAGTTTAACAGGTCAAACGAGAAGGGTACCTACCAAAAACGAATCAAAGGATGCAAAAAGGCCCACAACTGCTGACTTAGTACGTATCTCTGTGCTTCCCAATATTTTGGCATATTACACTATGTAATTTTCGTGCATGTTCAAAAATGACACAACGAGCAGAGTGATAGTTCCGCCTGCGAAATTATGTATATTAGATAGCCCTTGTATGTAATGCTTTTTCTTGGCATCATTTTTATTTCCAATCGCACTATTGGTAAAAATGAACTCACAATGAGAAAAAAAATTGGGAAAAGAGTTCAGCTTCGATTGCACCTTGAAAAAAGTCCTAGTCCTGGGACAATGCTTTAGTTACAGACTTTGTGCTGCAATAGCCCATGTAAATTTTTTTTTCGCAAAAATTATGTGAAGAATTAAAACGATCAAGAAAATGTTATACCGTACATAAATGCCACTAATAACTTGTTTTGAGCACAGTGAAATTTCTATAGAGCAAGGACAACTCGTACGCAAGCATACAAACACATACTCATTTTTCTGCCAAAATAAATAAAATGCCCCATACCATGGGAAATTCCAAATTTTTCTGATGTACGTACATTACAAAGTACAGCCCAATCAAAATGAAATTAAAAGGAATTGTTGATGTTTTTGCTCACCTTAATCGCTCAATTGTATCTCTGCTCCTTTCCCTCTTTAAAATTGCATACAATAGTAGGTATGTTTTCGTAAAATAATTTATTCAACTTTTTTGGTGCAGTGTGCAGCAGTTGCCGTTACTCTGTAAAGTCATAATATTTATTTGTTTGGTGCAGTGTCATTATCCTATGTCGGAAGCAAATGAGCCAAGGCTATTAGCCAAGGCTATTATGATAATTGAAAAATGGTCTACATGAGCATAAAGTTCAAAGTTAAAACTGGTGATAGTGAGGAGGATAATAAAGTTGAACTATATTTATGAGTTCTGGAGAGAGAGAAATATGATTTTAAATGCAACTCCTAACGACATGCTACCGGGTGCCTTAGGCTTAGCATGCGAATTGTCAGTAAATCACATTTGAAGAAAAAGCGTGCCATGAGCTTGTAACAGGTTCACCTTGAAATACCAATATTACCAACAGATTACCAAAAAAATAACAATGGATGATTGTCTCACGCTCATATTGGCAGGATCAGCATTGGCTTTGAGAATGAAGATCAAGTCAACCCGATTACTATACGACTCTACCTTGCAGCTCTCATAATGCCCCATATGAATGGTTGACGAATTTCTCTATACTGTAAACTATGATTGGAATTGAAAAGTAGTCGGTAGAAAGGAAAAGTCATTAACATGCGAGATCCAAGATTATTACTTCTGATTACTACAGAAGCTAAACATTTGATAAGTATTTTTGTCACCTACTGCTTTCAAAAGTTTAAAAAGTGAAACTGCCTCCGGTCTTATCTCGAGTTTCAGTTTTCATCATGTTGACACTTTGAGAAAATGCAATCTCGAAAGAAAAGTCTCTAACTCAGATTCACTCCATGTTTCATATTATGTGTATACGTATAGCTTGAAACCGATTATGTCAACTAGAAACTACTTTCGTCTAAATTTCTTCTGGAATGAACTGGAACCCAATAAAAAGGAGAAAAAAAGGAAAAGTGACGATAGTTTTTTTGATATCTTTATCATGTAGTAACGAATCACACTAATAATAATATTTAATGATCGTGTTATTGTTTACTTCATTAAAAATCAGTTTGAACTTCACCAAGCTCAAGTAATTTCTACCTTTTATCTAACTCGTGTTGCTCGTAAATTTCGTTGGAATCAATGGGATATCATACCGGTTTAAGGTTACTTCAACAATACATCGTTACAAACGAGAGACGGCAAGGTGCGACTCCCTCTTACAATCATTCATTTCGTTTTTTTTATTTATTGCCATTTGCTGCGCTGCCATAAATAAAATGAGCAAAAAAATTAGTACGGCACACATTACCCCTACACCCAATTATGTTTTCTAGTATGGGATAAAAAATTTCCGCAAAAATTGCCCTTATCACTTATCAATGCTCTTACTCCTCGTCCCATATTTTTCTTCATGATCACACCTAAAGCCTTTGTGTGAGTGCGCGCTATCATCACCTCATCTCCTTGTAAGACTGTACTTTGTAGGCTTAGTCGTGACCTGAGCTAAAGCTAGAAACGATTGATGTAATGGCAAGGATAACCTAAAATAGCTCTTTATTCCTCCACCAACCTGGCCTCTATATGTCTCTATGACTTCGAGGAAACTTTAGCGAAACATGAAAAACTACACTTTTTTTCTCTCTCTCTCTCTTTAGTACAATATTATCCACCAATTTTCATTCATTAAGTCTAGGAAGACAAAAACTTTATCAGCATTTTCGTTAGTACTATAATGGCTTGTAATAATCTGTCAACTGCATAAAAATCACCATAATGCCAACATCATTGAGGAAAAAATATATTGAGGAAAGAACAACTAACACTAATGGCTGGTATGATTTAGTTTTATTTGTAGTACATATATAGGTATCTAAGGGAATTTTATTCCACTAATTATTGAACGCCTGATTATTGTCCAATCTTTACTGTTGTAGCAGAAAATTGCTTTTTTTTGGAAATATAAAGTTGGCCGAATTTAAGCCGAGTTTGAAAAAAGGATTGTTTTAATGACCATTCGAAGAAAAACGGCTGTGGTATCGATCACGTCAGAACCCCATCTTCGCTGTATGGCTAATCAATATTTAGTAGGATTGTGTGCATCGTTGAGTGAACTATGAGAGCGCATTCATGAGAAGCAGCTTTACGAATTAAGCACAAGTACACAAGACAAGAAAAGAGTTAACAAGTGTTAAAATGGCGAATCACGATATGATTAGATTTACATTATTGTAATTTTTTTTGCAATTCCTCTTTGACTCACCAATCTATACGCATTAAGAAGCTCTCCCTTTTCAACGTGTCCATCCTTTTTTTACCTTTGCATTCGCATCATGTGAACACAGAGATCGCACACGTATTTTGCGAAATGAAATTTATATTGCGATAGTAAGTCAAGGGATCATTTAATCAGAGGAGAGTTGTACTCGTCATATTTTTCAGTGAATTGCTAACTGGCTACTGGCTATCTCTCGTAGATACAAGCTCTCACTTCAACATTGTTGTCATACATGTCATGTAGTAATTATTTAATGCTACTGTGGACCAAACAGCCTGAGTGGGCCTCTAATGCAGACGTGGAGCGCGAAGGGGCGACTCACTACGACCATTGCCAATTTAGTCCTGTGATGATAATACTCCCTTCTACATGGTGGTGAGACAATGGTGGTGACAACGCAACAAATTCTCTGCACAACTGTATTTTATGTAGTTTTTAACCAGCTTCAAATCTAGAGCCACTCACGTCGTCGTCTTTGTTTTTAAAAGGGGAGTAGGAGTTAAACGGGCGGTTAGTCTGCGGCTTGATGTGGATCCGAAAATAAGTCCTGCAAACGGGAGAGAGAGAGAAAGAAGTCTTGTGACGAATTCTCAGAGAATTTTGAGGACTTTGGTTTATTGTGTTGTACATTTGCCTTTACACCTGTCATGAGGCTGTGTGGGGTAAATGCAAGCCAATTGGTATTGTTCCTAATGACATTCTTGTAAAGTGCCACTGTACCTGGAAGAGTTTTCAAACGTGCGGTTTTATGAGAATATGATAATAAAGTTTTAAGCGTAAGTAGAAAAAACTCAGGCGTTGGAACTTCAAGCATTTATTGTGCGTAAAAGTTATATTTGCTCGTTTCGTGAGAAGAGTTTGTGCTTCTCCGTTTTGCTTCGGTAGTAAAAGTGCGATAAAAACGAACGTCTGTGCTGTGCATTTTTGTACTTTTGCACCTTTTATTGTCCCCTGTCGTCCACACTTCCTATTTTCATTTTTAACGGCGAGGCTTTTAAAGACTCCATAATACTTTTGTGGAATTGTTCCCATCTTATGTTGAGTTCCTTATTGCCAAAGTGAAAAACTCCAAATTGAGCATCACAGACGTAATAAGTAAATCGTAGTGAGCTACGAATTAGTCGTGATAATACTGCCAATTAAAAAATAGCTATATGTTCAGATTAATAATTTACGAAATAATCCTTAGACTCAACACGTATAAAATTCAGAAGTACTTTTCAGTTTATTATTTCCTAGTATTTTTACAAGTCCTAAAAACGAATTTCAGCTTTGCCGACTCTGGCTTTCTTACTTTGCGCTAGAAGAAAAAAAAACAGCTCCAACAAATTTATGACGAATGAATGAATGAGTGGAATGGTATTTTTTATTTATGAGCGAGAAATGCACAAGCGTGTGGAAGCGTTCAATTTTTTGTCTCGACTTGACAAGCTCAACCTTTAAATTTCCACAATTAATAGGCAAATAGGCATTTCTTACCTTGTTAAGATTCCTGCCACTACCATAAAATACCATTGCCATCATCACCGTCAGATAATGATGCTAAATTTCAATACCATTATCTTCTTTTAAATAGGAGCGAAGAAGTGAAGCGGCATAAAAAGCCCAGTGTAGAAAAGCGTTTTTTTTAAAATATAGGTATTTAAACTAAATAAAAAAATTAATACTCCGAGTTTGAAGACTGAATATTGAAATTATATATGCTATATTTTTTCAGTGAGTGTCTTAAATTTGGTTTTTCTCTGTGACTCCATACTATTAAGTAAGTACTTACACACATTACGTACGTATCTGTTTCTGAAAAAAAAATTGCTTTTAAATTTTCAAAGCCCATTATCAGGCCTGTGCATTAGTTGCACTGCACATGTAAGCTAATCTGAAAGTAGTATCGAGTTTTTCTGAACGGACTCTTGTCATGCTTCACACTATTTTCCTTGTCTCTTCTTTCTCTCTCAAGCCAAGAGTGTAGAATAAAGGAGGTTCTCTCATGTCAGTTAAGATTAGAATTTGGGCTTTTTACTACCATATACCATATAAATATAGGCTCGCCTTTTCCTCTCTTTCTCATTCACATTTCTGTAAACGGTAGGAGAAGGCATAAAAAGACACATTAATCCGTATCAATACATATTTTTTCCCTTCCCTTTGTTCGCTCGTTTTACATGGTCAGAAGAAGAATATCGAGTCTAGGAAAAAAAAGTTTTGAAGGAAAAAATGATTGTTTATAGCACATTACTGACGTTTTTTACTGACAGGAAAGCAAACAAGTGCATTTAAATACGCACCCTTAACTTGTTCTCATGCATATCAGGATTTTAAGTCTATTTTTTGTGAAATGAAAAACTAGTTTATAAAGTGAAGTTGGAAGGACACTTTTGATTCTAGTTTGTGGAGGAGAAGCCTTCTGGGTGGTCGCTCTTTTAAATCCTTAGTAGCAAGTTGAGAGAGAAAAGCTCGTTGACTTCCTTAAATCATTATTATATCATTTTATAAAAAAATCAATTTGAAATCGCCCATACAGATTGGCAAAGCTGCGCATCACCGACAAAGTATTATCACGCACTGTTAGTTCATTGTCAATGTGAGTTACGAAGTAAGCCGGTGACACATATTTAGCACCGTGAGACAACTTATTTTTTGCAATTGTAACTGGCGCAGAGAGCCACGCAGAGAAGGCGGAAAATAAAAGTGTTAGAAAACTGTTGAGCAGTGAAATATATCGATTGCCAAGAGGTACTTTGCTAGTGACCTAATAGGAAAAAAACTTATATAATAATAATAACTTATATAATAAAAACTCTTTGCTACAAAGTGCATTCATTTTCAAGTCGAGTAAACTAACTTAAGACTATAAGTCAAAATGTTGTGCGAGGAGTCGCCGAAAATGGAAACCTCCGTTTTGTCTTCATCTCCACACTGGTTGGCCAAGAAAAATCTGCAGGATACGTTGGCCCAAGCAGAGAAACTGGCAAGGGAAGGCAAACCTCCGTCCGCGCCGCCAAAACAGATTTTGCAGTATCTTGTAAGGTAATTAAAACGAGCATGGAGAAAAAAGTAGAATTTTTAGCAGAGAAACTGGCAAGGGAAGGCAAACCTCCGTCCGCGCCGCCAAAACAGATTTTGCAGTATCTTGTAAGGTAATTAAAACGAGCATGGAGAAAAAAGTGGAATTTTAATACTAAGTTGGGGCAAATTGAGCCGATGCTCAATTATGATGCTCAATGAACGTAAGTCAATTTATCTGGGGAGGGGGGCTCTGATCCATATCAGAGTCAGAAAAGGGGGAAAATGAGAAATGCGTAGAGGAAGGTTAGTACAATCTGCCTAATTATCGATAGTATCGTGCCACAGGAGAGAAAAAACTTCCATTGTTTCGTCTCCTTTTCTCTAGAAGATTCATTTACCTTTTGGCCATTGGTTCTGACAAGGACGTGGAAAGTTTTAGCCAAGTATTCTCGGTTCTGTAAATGCAAAAACTTTTCCTATGCATCGACAAATGTAGGAAAATTCGACCTTAGAATGCTAAAGAATTTATACTTGAAATACGTATTGGAGTAATTGAATTTTTGCCTTGCTTTGTCTCCGCATACATTTTTATGCAGATAATAGGCTCATATAAGCTTGTGTCAGGGGGACACGCTGCCCTTGGAAATATCGAACACACAATGAAGCATTATTTTCGAAAAAAGAGTAGAATATGCAGCGGTACATAATACTCCATTTGCCCATTTTCTTTAGTCCCCATTGAAACTTTTGGTGTACTAACTGCGAGTACCTTTTGCAGACTGTTAAATTTTTTCAAGTTCATTAATTTGCCTATTTTATTGCAAAATTTTGGTGTATCATCATCGCATTAAAGAAAGCTGCTGTTATCAGAGGGTATTATAAATGACAATGGCGAATACAAATTGTGTAACGAAAGCACGTGAATTTGGCAATGAAATAGCCAGGGAATTGGAAGACATGGCGAGCACGTCAACCACCTCTGGAATTTCGATGGTGTAAGTATTTTTCAACACTCAACAAATTTGCAATAGTAGTAGAATAGGAGCGTCATATGCAGCTCGCAATTTTCAGATCTTGATTAGAGCACATTGTGTTTCAAAGTCTGCAACAGTTGCTGAAAAGTCCCTTAAGTGTGGCAATCTTTATTGGGCAATAATAACTTCTCTACAATAACTCATGTAATGTGGTACAGCATCTTCCATTTACTAATCTCCATCCACTTTGGCTGGAAGGAAATTTGCATGTGACGTTGCAAAAGTCGGCTTAGCTTTTCATTATAATCCCACATATTATTACGAATGGTTGGCCGTCTGCTGCTGCTGCTGCTCGTGCTAAACTTAATCTCATGTTATTACGAAAAGTGCCTTGCGCCATGTGCAACTGACTTTGAGAGTATGGTACTTTTGGGTTCATTTAACTACTTACTTCTAGCACGTAAGATCTAGTACTTCATGAAATCATTGGGGTACATTTGCTAAGTTGCCATTCATCTCGAATTTGGGAACTTTTTCTTTACCTCACTGTAACATTGTCTCTCAAGTCATCAGAGATACGGCCTGTAGCCTAATATGATTATAACCCAATTTGCATTCCTCAGCGTAAAGCAAATGTCTGTGCGAGTGCTGGATGCAGAAGCTTTTTATTACCTTTTACAACCTGTAACCTAATATGATTATAACCCAATTTGCATTCCTCAGCGTAAAGCAAATGTCTGTGCGAGTGCTGGATGCAGAAGCTTTTTATTACCTTTTACACACATCTCTTCTCAATGGGAATCTATTTGCATGATGATCAATTTTCTCAAAGGAAGAAAGAAGCTTTGAGCTAGGATTTTATTTCGCCATTTTTCAATTCGGGGACGGGCTTATTGTGTTATATTTTAAATGGCTTACTACAAATACAGTTTTGTAAACAGCTGTATATTACTCTTGTCGAGTCCATGCCTCAGGAACTGTGATATATTTAGCAGGTCAACCATAAAAACGAGTTTTCCCATTATTCATTGTATGAAAAAGCAAGAGAGGAGATAGATCTAGTGCCTTGCTTTCTTCCTCTGAGAAACTGAGCCAATCAGACAATCTTTGAGGGTAATAACAGCACCATGCACTAGACCACTAGACTTATCATCAGTAAATTATTACAGTGCGAGGTAAACACGGATGAGATTTTTTTTCGCGAATCTCTGCATCATCTCCGTCCCGTAAAGAAAAGCACTATTTTACCATGCACCACTACTGCTAAAAAGCGGATTGAAACTCACAAGGTCATTAAGTCAAAAAGCAAATGCGTAATGGGCAAGGAAAAACAACAGATGCGGCCAGAACAAGNACTACTGCTAAAAAGCGGATTGAAACTCACAAGGTCATTAAGTCAAAAAGCAAATGCGTAATGGGCAAGGAAAAACAACAGATGCGGCCAGAACAAGATCATAACACCATCTTCATATCGAATAATATATTCTCATCTCATTTCTTTGTCATTCTCCTAGTCGATTTGGAGAGAGAAAAAAGTTGTTAATTTCTGCAAAAAGTTTCGTTTTGAAAGTGTGTAGGATTTTTTGTTGAAAAACTCAACTGCCGTTTTGCCCTTGCCTCCATGTGACTTGGATTTGTGAGTGTTTATTTCTCTCTTGTTTCCGCCGTTGTTTACAAAATATTTTTGGAGTGATTCACAATTCACGCTCTTACTGTTTTTTTTTCGTTGACTTTATGCCAAATAGGTTTTTCGGTGAGGGATATATAGAACTGTCCCTGCTTCTTACCATGTGTAGTCTTCTGTAGATGCGGAGAAAATCGGTAGTAAGGAGCACATCGAAATTTCTCATCTATAGACCATGAGATTGTTCCATGGAAGAATATCTTTTCCGTTGTGACATTATTGTTTGTATGAAGTAGAGGATGTTTGAAAAGGAGAGTTGGAAAAGCGAAATTTCAAAAAAATATATTTAAGTAATCGCTATATCACGAATGATCATCAACTGAGCTCGTGTTAACGCAGATCAGTCCTCTTCTTCATTTCTTGGCACGGTGTGATGGTTGTTGCTCGAGCCATTTGGATGATATTTGATCTATTCTTGCGCCGAGGACAGTCGCCAAACTCTGAGTCCATGAACCCATTCAATAACTTTGCTAATTATAATTGTACTTGTGGTGTGTCACTGATAACAGCAGAAGAGAGAAAAAAACTTGTGAATTGATTTCTCTCCCATTCCCACTTGGTCGTCGTGTAGTATATGTTTATATTATTGGATTTTGGCTGTTGGGTGAGTGGGTGATGCACGAGGAGAGGAGCATGACTCGTCTTTCTTTTTCCCATTCATATTGCTTCTGATATATTTTTTTCGCAAGCGGGATTTAAATACTTTATCGCACAGTTTCACGCAGGCTCAAAATCGGGTTACTTGTGCGATACTTGTGTGTGCTGGGTGCTGAGAAACTAGCGCTAATCCTTCAAACTTTTCTAATCATATTGCTTGGCTTCGCCGATTTGAAGGGGGCAACAAAGGAAGTACAAGAAAAGTATTTTTTTAAAAGTGTTGAGGAAGTGCCGCTTTGCATTTAAAAATGGAATTGACAATTGTCTATTTTCACTTCTTTCTGTTGTCACACGAAAAATTTCTTACGATTTGAGTGAGTGCATTTTTCTTAAAAAAAGCAAGAAAGGTAGAATTGGTACAAAAACAGAGTCGATATATATATTTTTCGTAGACAAATTAAACTTTTTTTCGGTGGCAACGGAAAGACCAATATGGTTGCTTCTTCTGTAGCTGGAATCATGATTCTTGCTGTGCGCGGCTCCGTCAGAAGGATCACCAAACCGGTGAAGGATGTGTTGAAAACGACCAGGTACACACAAACACTACTCCATACAAAAACATTTCTCTTTACCCTATTTTTAAAGCTGATCTAATTTCACTGGAGAGGTTTTCCACCAAGAGTGAGAGATTCAATGAATTATGTATGCATTTTGGCTCGTCAATCATGGACATAAATATTTATAGAGCGGAGCCATCCTTTTCCTTGCAAAAATGGATGTTATAATTAAACACATTCAATAATATGTAAGGGCTTGCGTCATTCTTCATACAAATTTATATGCTAATGAGGAGTTGCGACGACCTCAAAGAAAAAATATATAGTATAAAGTGTTTTGTATTTGTGTCACCTGCAAAATCAAAGATGGGTTTGTTGTCAGCCACAGGCACAGGCAGCTACGAAAAAGCTCTCATTTTTTCCCTCGTGTTCTCAATCGAAATCCTATTTATTTACAGGAGAACACAATTAGTTGAAAAAAGAGAGATTCTGGACACATGAAATGATGTCAACGCTCAATATTATTGTACAGATTCCCATTTGTCTGTATAAAGGCTGGTTTTTCATCTTGCGTCATACAAGTTGGTAAACAACTTTCCATTTCCATGACATCAAAGTTTCAATTACGAGCAAATACATACAGATAATTAATGTTGAGCCAACAATGACAATAATTTTCTCTAATTATTTGTCGTCTTCATGACGCACTCACCACCAAGATTCGGTTCATGAGATTCGTGAGAAATGGGACTAATTGCATCTGCTTGACGAATCGTGCGGAAATTGAGGATACAAAGAATAATACAACTTTGACTTCCACCTAATATTATATTTATTCACTGTGTCCCCGGAAATCCGTCAACGTTAGCAAGCATTGTCTAGCAACAATAATAATTGCAATGGAACTGCAGTTTGAGTGCATAAATCATTCCAAACGAAATGGTCAA
>JAHZMY010000739.1:0-13434 GCA_027743915.1 Seira sanloemensis
GACTCTCCATCCCGTCGCCGAGAAACATGGGGTCCAAGGAGCAGAAGCAGCATAGTCCAATGATGAACATGTAACGGCCCTCACCATTTACTCTGTCTCTGTGATTGTGTCAGTGATATAATGACAAGTGTCACGCTGTTTTTTCCTGTGTTGTTTCAGATTTTTAAAAGTCGGCTCGCAAAACAAACCCACGCCAGAGTCGTCAGGCAAGGGGATTCGGAGGTCGGGGTCATGGCGCCATGCCATTTTCAAGCGTGTCGTTTCTCCGAGTACCCCAGAGAGTGGAAGGGGTACTCCAGCGAGCTACACGCCTAGCACACCTGTCTCCTCCAGATCTGGTCAGTATCGCCCAAAGAGGAGCAAGCAGGAAATAAGGGAATTATGGAAATCTGCAATTAACCAGCAAATTATACTGATTCGCATGGAGAAACAGAATGTACGGTTGAAAGGTAGGGTGAAAACAGAATTTTCAATGAAAATCATGCCAGACATGTTAGAGTGTGCACCCATGCATGCATGTATGTACATACATAAAAAAACTCTTATACTTGGATCTTCATAACACGACCTGTTGCATTTTTATCTTTTGTAGCCAAGCAGCAAGAGGCGGACGTGAAAAGGCTGAAACTGTCGTATGCGGAGCTTGGAACTTGTGATGAAGAGGTATTTTCCTTCTCATTTACATATTAAGAGCTTGTAGTTTCCATGAGGTCATAGCTACTTTTTTTCTCGCTTGTCACTTACACAGGCAAATGACACTTGGGATCTGATCATGAGCATGGCTCAGTCCAACCCAACTCAACGATGCGACATTCAACTCCTCAACTCTGCCATTTTAAGGGGTATTTGTGATTTCTAATTACATGTACATATGTCTTTGAAGACGTCAAAATGTTCTTTGTACATACTAACTCTTTGTATTTCGTCTTTGAAGGAATTCCAAAGCACAAAAGAGGACAAATATGGCAGTTTTTTATTCAACAAAGAAAAGTTGGAGGGGAGCAGCTGAACACTTCAAGCTACAGATCACATCAATCTTGACGTCCCCTATGAGCAATTGCTGAGACAATTAACATCACAACAACATGCCATTCTAATAGACCTAGGTGACTCATCTCTTTCATTTTGCGTTGCTTAAACTTCGATCGCTGGTTGTGAGTTTGGAACTATTTATTTTTATTTCTTTGTATTCGGTAGGACGCACGTTTCCTTCACATTCGTACTTTAGCAGTCCGTTGGGCTCTGGCCAACTTGCCCTGTTCAACATTTTGAAGGCATACTCGCTCCTTGACACAGACGTTGGGTACTGCCAAGGACTGAGCTTTGTAGTTGGACTGCTCTTGATGCACGTGAGTCTTCACGCCTAGCCATTTTATGTAATTTCTACTTTTGCACGATGTGAAATTTTCGGGCGTCTCATACTCCTTTCTCATTGATTTGTAGTATGAAGAAGACGACGCCTTTGGAGTCCTCAAGTACTTGATGTTTGACCTGGGTGCTCGTGAACATTACAAACCTGACATGCTTGGTCTGCAGGTAACCACACAAGGATATTTTAATTTTACTAGGATTATTGTCCATAAAAGTTATATATTAATTAATTTTTTTATGTGGTGTAGGTAAAACTGTATCAGCTCACTCGACTAATTCATGATCAGGATCCCGACATCCAACTACTACTGTACCACAATGATGTACTTCCTAGCCTCTACGCGGCTCCTTGGTTTCTTACCATGTTTGCCTCGCAGTTTCCGGTTGGATTCGCTGTTCGTGTGTTGGGTAAGCTGAATTCCAATTTTGCTTTCTTTGAGTACTCACAATGCATATATGCACATATTTTAACAAGTGAATGCGTGTTGTGTTCGATGTGAAATATGTATGTCATGGTTTTTATTAGACATGGTGTTACTTCATGGCGTCGACGTAATTGCCAAATTTGCGCTTGCTCTCGTCCTGGACCACAAGAAGGAGCTGATGGAATGTAACGGATTGGAACAAGTCATGGACTGTTTTAAGACTGTTGTAACTCAAATAACTTCCGACAAATTGGACCGCTACTTAAGAAAGGTAATGGAAATTCTTGTAGAAAATAAAAAAAATTGCAGAATTTAGAAAACAGCTGCTTTATAACAATCGTTTTTCCAAATCAAAGGTAATAGAATCCGAGCTGGACAAGCAAATGCTCACGTACGCCGTCGAGTATTCTGTAATGAACGACGAAGCCTTCAGTGCCTTCTTGAGTGACTCGAGTGCTCCCCAACAACTGCCAATCAGGGTGAACAAGAGCGTTTCCCTGGAAAGCAAGCAGGTTCAAACGGACGACAGCAGGGAGAGTTCTCCAACGGGCGAGAGTCACCCAATCCTGGGCGAGCTGATCCAGCGTCAAAACGCAGAAATCTCAAAACTGAAACAAGAAAAGGCTGATCTACGGAAGGATATTCAAACCCTGTTGAGTTGCGTACTGACGATGCAGAAGCTTGCAAAAATCTCAAGCAAGGGCGCGATCTGCCCTCCAGTGCCCCCGCAAGTAACTGATATCGCTTCAAAGTACGTGATTGGCGGTGCTAATTACTTCAGCAGTGTGATGGAAAACGGCTGGGCAGCCATTACGGAGGAGGCAGAAGAGAGAATTGGCATGACCCAGCCCCATGGTGACAATTTAAGATCTGTGGAGGAGTTTCCAAGTGAGGAGACACAGAGCTCTACTCGCTTCTGCAGCACGCGCGAAAGCAGCATCGTGACGGACCTCCGCATTTCCTCCAGACGATCCGAGTTGGTGAGGGGCCAGTGCTTAGATGACACCTCTAGTCATGCGATCCCTCCACTGGACCAGGACAGTGATGACAATAGCAGTGATCATTCTAGCCATCAGATAAGTTTCGATCAGTTGTCTTCGAGAGCTCGCGGTGGCAGCAGCGGGATGAGCGCCAGTGGGAGCAGGGACAGGCTCACGCACAACAATAATGGCCTCAGTGAGAATAAAATCAGCACGATTTTAATGTGATAACCTTGAGAGCTGAATGAGCTGCACAACCAAGTGTACACGATTCATGTAGATGACCTTTAATAAACATACTTTCTCTTCCTCAAAAATTTAAATAGAGGGACTTTTCTCGTCAACGCTCGACAGCCGATCTTCGTACCTTTGCTCGGATATGAGTTTGGCGAGCACTACAAAAACTTGATGAAAAACTGAATTTATGTAATTCATAGTATTACCTCCTGCAGTGTCATACAAAAATAGAAGGATTTAGCTGTGTGATTTAGCATATATACATACGTTATTCAGTACAGTAGATTACACAAATCACAAAAAAACTAATGTTGCTTTGTCAGAGAATACCTACATACATACATATTATGTATAATTTATTTTGATTCTTTTAATACATTATTTCTTAAATGGGCTAGTTAACTTTTCTTTCGATGTAGGAGCTATGCCTAGTAACTTTAAGTCAGCCTCTCTAACTTTAACCGAAATCTCATTTTTCAGATTCACTAAAGAATCCATATTATATCATTTCTTTGGTGATGGGGAATCCGCCTTATTAATGTAAGTAGTTTCTCTGTTTAGGTATTTACTTACCTGAATTTAAACACATCTCAAATCAAACGTTGTATGATGATCTAAATGTATCTGAAAATTATGTCACATTATTATGTAAATGTATTACGAGAATGGATCTGCTGGCTTCTCTACCTTTAGTATTCTATATACAGATTGCGTAATTGGTAAACTAATTTTACAATGTAACTCGATTTCAAATCGAATAAAGAATTTAATAAAACGTCGATTTCGTCAAGAAATATATGAATTTCGTCGATCTTAATTGATTCTTTTTAGCAGCATCAATTTAATAAGCTGTAGATACTTTTCAATTTTTTAGCAATTCATGTCATCCTTGATGGTTCTCGAACTTAAGCGTGCCATTTCATATTCCTGGTCCAAGATATTGTATCAAATGAATATGACACTTTGGCATTGGCAATGCTTCATACTAGACAATTATAATTACTTCGTGATGCTATGATAAATGAGTGAACGAACATCGCTTTTATTTCATTGGAATATATTATGAATTGTAAATATCTATTTATTAAAATACTTTCTCATTCTATAATTTGTTTTTATCGTATTAACACCCTATGTAATATAAAGAATCCGTATGAGTTGGGGCATTACATTGTTTTGCAAAATACGTTTGGACAAATATCAGTATTTTCAAACACTTTTGCAACAAATCTTCTAAAGACTACATCTCTCTACATTTACATTAAAGAACATTTACTCCTTTGTATCGTCTACAAACAAACGTGAATACGTAACATACTGCCGTAAAATAAAGATTAAATCGTAGACGTTATTTCCTCTTTTGGTTAGTCTTCCACAAAATTACAATGTTCTCGTCATGTGACAGTAGTGTTGCGCAACTTATAGAAATCGATTTTTTTAAACGGAAAGTACATACAACTGTTGTATATTTCGCTGAAACCCTTTTCTTCGCAGTTCACAATTTTATTTCCAAACTTAGTACATTTTATCATTATAGCATGCTTAATATTCCTATAAAAATTAGTCTTACGAGCAAACTCCACTTCTAGCTTCAAAAAAAAAATAAACAGAGAGACAAAAGAACTAAAACACGGGGCGCAGAGACTCTTGTGCCATCATTATTGGATCACTGCACATACCTACTACAAGTGTATAAATTAACTTCAAAACTGATTATGATTTCTGAGCTGAAACTCACTCAGAGCGTGCAGCATTCCTCTTTCAAGAAACTTGTTCATTAATTCGTAAATGTTACAATTCGTAAATTATATTTAAAGACAAAGTGATGATTGACAGGAAACTGCAGGTCGTTTTCCTGTCATTAATTATCACCATTTTTGGCATCTAGAATTTTTTTTACTGGTAGACAGTTTTTTTTTGTTTTCGATTGTTTCCTCACTGTTCATTCGTATCGTAAGCACCACACAGTCTTTGCTTTGATTTTTTGGTTCTCTTTTTTCACTAACGTAAGAAGGGCTATTGTAGTAATACACAAAAGTCTAGGAGAAAGTCTATATACGATTTGCATGAAATCCCTCATGCCTAATCCATGTGTAGAATGTAATGGGAAAGTTGTAATTTCTCAAATTTCAAGGTTTACGTTAATTAACACGCGAGTGCGAGCGAGTGGACGGAGTTTGGAGCACACATCTCTTATCTTAGAATAGGGATGCATAATAAGATACTTTTAAGCAGTTAAAGCGTTTCAATGTGTTCTGGTTGCAGTAAATGGGGCCAACCTACGGGGAACTGTTACAGATGAGCCTTTTTTAAAAAACCGCAATTGGAATTATTGTAATTCATCTTTAATACTGGAAACTTAAAAATTATGTACGATGGGAACTTTTCAAATGAAAATGCGAAACCCTGATGCAGTAGTATGTATGTATATACGATAGTACAAAAACATAAAAAAGAAATCGTATCCGGTCATATCATAGCGAAGTTTTGTATAATTAAACCATTACTGATAATAGAAAAATAGAAAAAACGAGCGAGATTTTGGTCACAATTATGCCTTTTTTTAAATTAATTAGAATACATTAACAGTTACAGTAAGTTTTTGTGAATGCGAAACGCCTCTGAAATAAAGACCTGTCATTTTTTTACATGGAAAGTTGTGTTTCGTAACAGTGCTACAATTAAATCTACCCGCCACAAAGTTTTTTTTCAAAATCAGTTTGCATATTAATATTTAAAAAAAGGCAAATCGATACAAAAAACTGATTGTATTACAGTTAGTTATTAACAAAAGTTTTTATTTGTTGGAATATAGCATATCACCCATATTTCCTCAAGACGGGGAAAGTCGTCAACGGAGAGAAGAAGTGTGGAAGTGAAAAGGGCCTTGTCTTCCCTTCAGCTTGTTTTGTGAACGTCAATGATACTGTTGATGAAGCCATGTGAGCCCCACAGGTCATGATTGAAACCATGTTTTGTGTGCCAAGTAAAATCTTCAAAAACCTATTTACTTACATACAACTACGAGCTTAAACCTCATTTCGAACCTAAGTAAACAATATTTAGAGTAAAACTCTAGTTTTGGTAATGCAGTAAAGCATAACAATAATTGTTTCCAAAAATATATAATCTACATCTAAACAAAAAACACTTCTGTGAGAGAAAACAAAACAAAAATTGACGTGTGACATGTTTTATGATGATGACGACGTGTTTGCGACTTAAGCAAAACTCTAATTGTAATGAGAATAAAGTTCAACTTAATATTTTCATCTTAAAGAATTGAATGAAGAGGGGACATGGATATCCATATAACCCTCTGTACCGCACGTGTGGCTCGCCATAACTTAATGGAGCTTTAACTAAAAAATTCTTAACTATTACTATATAACAATGACAAAAAAACGGTGCATGTTGCTGTCTACTACACATCATCAGCAGAAGAAAAGGAAAAGAACTATTTCGTGAAATGTGACATGGGTTTATCTTTTCGGTGTTTGCTCCCTTCACTTTATATTTTTCTCTCTTTGTTCGTGTAAATGTCTCATGAAGGAAGAAAATATCTCGGATACAAATTACATACACTACATACATACAACTCTCCTAGATTCTAGAAATAATAATTATGATGATATAATTTTTATAGCAAAAACAAAAAAACACGAATTCTACACTTTATAGATCATGACTGTGTCAATGGCGTTTCATATGCAACGACAAATGATCGGATCGGGAGAAGGAGCGCTGACACAAATGACACTTGAATGGCTTCTGGCCCGTGTGCTTCCTGTAGTGGCGGGTGAGCTCATCAGATCTGGCGAACTTCCAAAACACAACAAAGACACTCGATTAGAAGGGTGTTTGGGGCGACCTGATACATTACAATTCCCCTAACATTGTGCAAACTCTGATTAAAATTAGTCTTAGAATACCAATCGCCGAGTATAAGCATTTAGTTCACGGAGAGCGAGCACATTATTTGCTGCACGATCCGTTTTTTAAACGACGTTATCATTTACGACGACTACTTATCACACCACTCGACGAATTAGTACAAACATGGAGATTAAAAAGTGATGCCATTAATCTCATTTAATGCCGCTTGATTTGCATCTCAGCTCTCCGAAGAGGAGGCAAGCCCTTTTTGGACTCATGCAGCAAAAATGATTGAACAGAAAAGAAAGCCAGTAATCCTCCTTAGCTAAGTTGGATTAGTTCACTTGGTCTCAAAAAGAGGCTTAGAAAAAAAACCACTCCGTGCTCACATGATCGCGATGATGATGACGATCATGATTTTTTTCTTTAAAAGTGGTTAGGTATACATATACCCACATAATATCTGATTCGTTCATAGAAACCTTATTAACGATCCTTCCTATTCATGTGCCGTAAGATCAGCGTCAATAGATCATTTCGTAATGTGAGCAATAATATCTCCCTAAACAAAGTGAACATTAATAAAGGAAGAGACGACAGGAGGGTGGGAGTGAACACCAAACTGCGCTAGCGCTTTACTTGTTTGCATTGCACCATTTCCTCAGCGATTACCAAACCCAGCGCCACGACTCTACAGATTGATTCCTATAAAAATTACTTGTATTGCCGAGCGAAATAGATGTTTTTCTTGCGTTTGAAAAGTTGATTGCAGCTCGGGTGACGGTGATGGTGGTGGTGGCTGACCACATTGCCTATTTGTACGTGCAAAAGCACCGTTTGTGTCGGTTACTTTACCATCACCAGTGCCGACAAAAGGGTCTGAAGAAGAGGGAGAGGGCGAGTGACTCAACTCTCAGTGAATTTTTTTTCGAAAAAACCTTAAGTCGGAAAACAGGTTGACAAAAATATCAGCACTAGATCTATCCCATATCTTGAAATATACGATGGGGTGTAGTAAACGAGCTTTGCTGAATTTTTTCCTCTCTTCTTCTCTTCAAATGTCTGCATGAGGTACGATTGAAGGAGATGATGATGCAAAAAAATGGTTAAGAAAATGCCAAGCCTTTTTACATATTTATCACATTTGATCGCAGTATGACTCTCTTGAACAAAGTTATAATATTAGTCAAATGATAATAATAGTAAAGGAGAGAAATGACGGCTCTGCAAATTTTTTATTATCACTACAGCAATTTACAAGAATGTAGTATGTGCTGAGAGAGGGGAATTTTGTAACATATTTTGAGCAGAAAGACCAAGATATTATAACTTCTTTTTTGAAAAAAAATATGCGTCAAAGGAGATCCGAAATATATTAGCCTGGGTTGACGTAAAGCGATATTATTTGTGAGAGATGCTCATTATATCATTCGGGTTGTGTGAGCTTTTCGTGCACACTGTAAATTACAAAAGAGTTCGGAGAGACTTGCATTAACTTTGATGATCATTATACATATTTTTTGTACCTGTATGAGTTCTCTTGTGAGCTTTGAGGTGAGAGCTTTTGGTGTACACCTTTTCACATCCTTGGAAATCACATTTGTGCACTTTTCGTCTTCGGAGGGATTCATTTGACTCGGAGGATGGGTTGCCCGACAGATTCGTGTTGAGAATGGGGCTGGTTGAGCTGGCAGAGGTGGGAGTGGACGGGCCCGGTGAGGTGCTCAGCTCCTTCCGATCTCCACAACTCCCGGCTCGCCCTTTCCCGTTGGTCGTTGCGCTGGACCCGTTTGGAACGTGGGGCAAATGAAGGAGCGATGGATGACTAAGGGAAGCTTTCTTCGAAAATAGTCTGAAAGAGAGGAGATTGTAAGTCAGATTGTGAGCATTCGCAGAGATTGAGAGGTGGTAAAAAAAGGTGGATTTCATTAATAGTTTCATGTTGGAACTTACAAGGTAGAGATCTTTGATTTTCGCCAAGTACGTACTACTGCTACTACTACTGTTATTATTATTATGGTGATGATTACTGCCACCTCGGGAGCTATGGTGGTGATGATTCAAATGAGGGTGGTGATGGTGGTGGTGGTGGAGGTGATGGGTAAAATGACTCAGTTTCTTATCTACTAGACTAAAGTTAAAGTTGAAGTTCTCGTCAGAGGTGGGGCTGCTCAGATCTTCGGGTGATTTGGGCTCTGCAGAAGAAAAAAATGCATTTTAAAAATCAATTTTCTCAAAATTAGATAAACACGGCGAATCAAATTTGATTCAAGCATGTGGCATTTACTCAAGCAATTAGCTAGCCTTCAGCTTTAATGCGGGTGCAAATGAAGAAATAATTTATCTGAGAGATGTTCCCCTCGTGAAACGTGAGAGCAATGAAACCATCACCAAATCTCTCCTTAAAGATGACACGTGAGGGTACTCATTTTTCTCGGAAGCGTTGATGCAGTGCATGTAAAAAATGCCGAAAATTTTTACAACTTTGTCCCGACACAAGAGAAAAAAAAGCCTGATAATCTGTTTGCAACCTGGTAGGTAAAGTAGCTCCACATAAAAAAGGATATTGGACATGTTTTAAGAGATTTGTAATCCCTCGTAAAATAAAAGTCGCAAATGGCGAATTTACTGCTTTCTCGTACATCATTCCCTTTATCTCTTTCGGCTACCGCATCATCATCATCGTCGCCATCATCATCATCTTCCCCCTCTGCTACACATCTTCCCTCTAATCCAACATGTCAATTGTAACAAAGTGCATTTACAATATTAAAAGAAAACGATCGAAACGAGAGCAAAAACCAGATTCTTTTTTTTTCATCCTCATAAAAAAGTTGATAAAAAGGAGCCCGTCGATTCAATTGAATTTCATGAGCTCCTGTCATGTCTTGTCATTCCACATTATATCATATCACAATCAACAAGTGATTCCTCACAATAAAAAAAGTAAATGTGTGTATCTCTCTCCCCACCGCACACCACACAAAGAGGAATTGATAAGAGCGGTTATTTGTTTGCAGCAACCTTCTAGAGACAGATTCGTCTAAAATATTAGGTACAAAAAGGCTGATTACTTCCCCGCTTTTTTATCACCCCACGGTACCCAATCATAGGACAAGTGTATCTCTTCCTTG
Organism: Seira sanloemensis; assembly: GCA_027743915.1. Classification (NCBI taxonomy): domain Eukaryota; kingdom Metazoa; phylum Arthropoda; class Collembola; order Entomobryomorpha; family Entomobryidae; genus Seira; species Seira sanloemensis. The sequence goes on from JAHZMY010000739.1 coordinate 10,024, forward strand.
TCACTACACACGGAGCGCATCGCAGCGACTTTAATTTCCCTGTGTGAGTTGATATCATTTCTATCTTACGAGTCTCCAAACGAAGAAAGCCACAGAGGTTGAAACAAGCACGAAAATGACTATTCACAATCTGATGGGGTGTGCCACGATAAACAAGAATAAAAAAAGAGTAAATAAAAATGAGATTTTTCCTTTCGTGTGCAGCAAACGTAGATATTTTACAAGCCCCTGTGACATACACAATACAGGTTCAAAATGTGAGTATAAATGCCCTCCTGGATGAATGAAATGAGCCCACTTTATCATTCTCTTGAAATATGGAGCAATTGCAGCAATTTCTCCCAGAGAGAGAAGAGAGAGAGAGAGCAGTGGGAAATGATGGATGCGGTGGAGCTTCCCTCACAGCACAAGGACAGATAAATTATAGTGCACAGCATTTTGTAATGGAATTAGTACGACATGGCAATTACACACCGGTGGTCCAGTCAAACAAAAATGCGACATTTTTTCCCCTACGAGAAGAAACCATGAAGACGTACTAGTTCAGTGTCGGCGAGCACAAAAGAGCTTTGCTCTAGTAATCTAACATTAGCAAACAAATTGCAATGAAGCCTGACAGGGAGAAAATGGACGGATGGGTTTCTTCAAATGAATTTAGTCTTTGATGTGAGAGACAAATGTAGCTATGCTGTGTGCATGAGAAAGTGGTTTAAAAAGACACTGCATGGCTAATTTGTATCTTTCGTGTAAGTTGTAAATTATTTTGAGACCAATTTTCTTGTCAGGAGGGTGATGCGATAAGCTGATTAGCAATTATGCCTTCTCCAATCTGCTCGAGATGACGGTGAGGATGTGAGCGTAAAGCTCGAATGTTTTACGAGGTGTCATGATATGCCCTTCCTGCTCAACCGAGTGTAATTAAAGCTCAGCTTCATTCATTCCACTGGGAATGGAAAATGTGAGAGTAATTACGCTGAAATTATATGATAATTGCGCTATTCATACACAGATGGGCAATTTCATTGAAATCCAATAACTGTGTATTTTTTTCCTGTGTCCCTGGACTTTGGTATGGCCACAACAATTTGCGCTAATCAGTGCGTAAAATTGCTTTTCAATATTTATTTTCAAGAACAAAAGGACTTCTTCGTCCGGTGACACGGGGAGCAGAACGCGTGCGGCTTTAATACAAAAAGTCGAACTAAATAATAAAAAGCGTTTGCGTTTTTCCCTCTCGACGAAGGTTATGATGAATGTGGGCGAGGAAAAGAGGGAAAATGGAATTTATTATGCTCATTCGTAATATTATGATTTATGTATTGAATCTTGACTTATTCTTAATTGGTATCATTTTGCACCTGTTGTATATTAATGAGTGGTTATTAGTTTCCTTGAAGTGCAACCCCAAGATTTATTGGTTCACCTCAGGCAAGAGTCGAGTTGAGAGAGAATGAGCTTTACGAAAAAGCAGTATGAGTTGTATTTGATATGCTCAATGAATGAGGCAGAGAGTGAAGAGGAGCATCTTCATGAATGAATGGATGTGAGGGAAGAATACACATATCTCATTATTATCATAATTGCGTTACCCAGTGATAACAATGAGTATACACGACTCCTTCCAAACTCATTATTTGCTCATTGAATAAAAAGGCTCATGAGAGGCGACAAGAAGAATAATTCGGCAAATGTCATATTTCATTTCTCTCGATCTGTGATCATCAATAAATTGTGAGCACTATTCAAATTTTTACTGAATGATTAAATTCGATTCAGAAAAATGCATACTAATTATAAAGCTTTTTACCTTTCTGATGCTAATTTCAGGCATTCCCTGCCGCATTATTAAAGCGTAAATTTCTGAAAGAGTGTCTGGCTACACCTCACATTTTTACGAGCGACTTTCTCGTAACTCTTGAATGAGCATAATGATATGAAAAACACTTGCATTGCCATTTAAAAGTCTGACGGAGGACTGCTTTTTATCTCCTGCGAAAATTTACGATTTTGCCCTTGCTCCCTTAGCTTTAGCCCATCTTAAAGTCAAGCATGATTGTTATTTCCTTCGGATTTTGCTTTTCAAAGGGAACTTTATCTATGCCAAAGGATAGGAATATTTTTATTACTTTCCTCATTCAACAAAAGAAATAAAAAATATCCAATAAAATCAAGTGGGATTTGAAAATTACTCGTTGTGCACGGCGAACAATACCAGTTGAAAATTGCGTTTTCCTTGTAAAATAAAGTTATGGCGAGTTTTGTACCTTCACCGTACCTCCAGACTTGCAGCTTTTGATGACCAGTGAGTGTCGTAAATTGGTCATTAAAATTTTCCTCGGAACAATGAGCCTGAGCTTGGCTCCGTACAGTAGCAAAAACGAGGTAGTCAGAATCCCTAATCGCAATCAAGTAAAAGCTTCCCTTCTTTCCAACCTGTTGCAATCTGCAAGACTGGCTACACAAAACTCTGTGAAAGCCACTGGCCACTGACAAAACAGTATTTGAGGCCATTTCAAAAATTTTATTATAGTTACGAGTCTTCACAAAAAGCGCCAATATTTAGTATGAAGTCGAGCAAGTTATAAATTACACGATATAATGAAGGGAAAAATCTGTTTAGCTGAAAAGACCTGAAATGAATGACCTTACATAAATTTCGTTAGGGAAGACAAGTGAAACTGCAAAACAATTATTACTCTCTGCATTATTCTCACGCGCATGTTGTCGTCGTCAAGCTGAAAGACGAAGAGCTGAGAGTTCCATTAATCGCAAAATCAATGAAGTGTACCATTGATCCTACAGAGCATCATCAATCATAATTCATGTCATCGTCTAATCCTAATTGGAGTCAAAGTGTCAGATTTTATTGACGTTTAAGGTCCGAGCAGATCATGTTCAAATTATAATCTAATTCAAGACGATTGATAGTGATCGTAAATACAAGGCGATTATTAAATACATTTTCTACATCTGTTGCAGGAATGGTCATGCACACACAACACAAAACTTGTAGTAATGAGAGTGAGCATTTGTGTAATAATGGTAAGATATGCAATCAAATTTCGAATAATTTATTTTTGCTCAAAAGCAGAACCTATATTTACAAACACTTAGGAAGCATTGCACTCATTTTCCTTCTCCGTCTCCAATGATTAGCACACATTACACTTACAATAGTTTTTTTTTTCTGCCAGAGTTTGTATGAGCAACAGGCGAAAACCAGCTAAAGGAAGAATTTCAGCGAGATTATTAGTGGGTAAGCATGAATTACTAGGTATTATTTTTTATGGAACAAAATAAATATAGGAATTCACGTAGAAAAAGGATATTTTGTGTCTGCGCTTTTGTGACTTTTCGATTCGATAATGATATGCTGATCCGTCCCAAGTCGTGTAAAGAAATTACATCTCT
>JAHZMY010000740.1:0-10330 GCA_027743915.1 Seira sanloemensis
GATAATGTTAGAATCAGTTAATCGCTACAAAAGTAATTATAATTTCACGGCTCGGAGACGCCGAAATGAATGGGAACTGGACATTTTGAACAGAAAAGAGGAAACAGAGTTCACAGCTGGGAACACATGTTCTCAGCTCTCCATTGTAATTTTCCCGAAATGTTTCAATATAAAATGCGTAATTACAAGGTACAAAAAGGAAAATGTAGCTAGACTTTTTGATGCACTAATTTCGTTGATACAGGGTGATTCTTAGTAAAACTTGTCTGGTTAAAAATACTTAATAGCAAGGGATAATTCACCAGCGGAAGCTGAAATTTTTTGAAAATTCTATTGAACTAGTGAGAGAGAGAGACATGATGATTTTTGAGACTTTCATGCAAATTCATGGCTTCATTAGTTTTTATATTTCTTCTGCTGAGCGTAAAAAACAAAGTTGATCGCAATGATTACATTGGTCGCCATTCAAGTGCTAAAGTAATATGCAATTTCGAGGGTAATTCCTTGAAGTTCGTATTAGAATAAATCGCCCTGTATATTGCATAAAATGAGGGATTATTTATATTTTTCATCTATTTTTCTGGGGCGAATACGCATTTTTGATTAGACAAGTTTACACGATGTTCTCGGAGCTGCCCACCCTTCCAATTACAAGTCATTTAGCTGTCATGCACATTGCCTCGCACAGTACGGTTTTTTCTCTCCGTTTTACCTCATTCCATGTAAGAATTATTGTAAAACACATCCTTTCAAGATTTATATTCATCAGAAGGGCTGGAAAAAGAAGTTCAGTTTTTTTTCTAAATTTTCAAAACGATGCAGGCATTCCTCCCAAAACAAAAGTTGCACCGCGGCAGACACAAGAAAAAAATATGTTGCATAATATTTTTCCTGGAATCAAATTATGACATATCATATTTTTACTTGATGTTTTATATGAAAAGCAAGTTTTGAGTAAATGTCTTCTTTTTCGATTGCAGGATTCTGGTGGGAGCTCCCTTAGGTCAAAACCTGCAGCCGGCGACAAACCGCTCTGGTGCGTTATTCAAATGTCCACTGACAAGCTATGAGCAGGACTGCCGGCAAGTCGTTACCGATGGGAAACGAGGTGAGTTTGAAACGGGAAAACTTTTGTTTCAGATGATTTTTTTAAAAAATAAGTTAATAATTAACAATTCTCATTTGGGGGACTCAAGGTTACCTAATACCTAAGTACATAATTCACAGAAATGAACATTCGTGATCATTTGATCAGGATCAGTCGTAATTGACAGATTGTAATTCGATTTTTGAGTTCAATCGGCTATTTTGATTAGATCCGGTGAAACTATTGTTTAAAAACGAAATCTCAACTGGTACTTTGAGTGACTCCGCCACAATTCTAAGAGCATGCTAATAAATGATAAATGTTTTAAACTTTTCAGGCTACCTAATTTTATTTATCAAGGGAAAGTAAAAATTTCGTCATCTATTTAGAGTCTGAGATTTGTTTAAGATACACTATGGGAGCCAAAATTCAGGAATGGACAAGCGACTTTGCCTTTACTACGATCGGCTCTAAAATATGAATCATTTTTAATAATAAAAATAATACAATTAACATTTACACTGAACACAATGCGTAACAATGCGTGAAAGCACCACTGTTATTTAATTAACGGAATAAATTGGGCAACGCTAAAATCTCTTTACGCCTTAAGTTGTGTAAGTACAACCCGAAAGTGACTAAATAAAATTAAAAGTTGAGTTTGCTCGAATATTTTTTCCCTTTTGCCCTACAACGTACATCTAAACATTTTGTCAAAACTCGTAAATTGTTCTTTTGTGTCAAAATTATGGATTTAGTTCGCCCTCATGTCAAGCAAAATTTACGCAGATCTGTACATTTAAGTTATTACACTTTTACCTGTAAGCAATAAAAATTGTTAATTAAACAACAGTGAAAAGCACACGTAACTCGTTTTAAGACATAAAAATCAAAATTCAACAAAAAATTAGTTCCCATGTCCGCGTCTGGTATATGCTTCCAAAATGTCTATGTTTCAAAAAATTTTTTGTCTCTGTGACCGTAGAAAAATTAGTTTATAGCAATAGTCAACAACAGAGCAAACTAATACACATATGTCCTCAAGTGATTTCCTGTATAGAGCTAACTGATGGTCCCTTCAGAAATTACACGATTACATAATCATAAAATGATGAAGATGCAACTTTTCTTATAATACCCCATCCACTACTTTTCTTCGACAATCGCCTTCCCTTCAATAAAAAAATATCAAATCCATGTCACAGTAATCGATTGGAGGAATAGTATCACAATATTTCGCGAGTCCGCAATTTTTGGGCGAACCCGAGCTCGTCGTCAACAGCACCAACTAATTTTGTTTTTTTCAATCCTTTCTTTATATTTTTTCAATTTTTTTGTGTGTAGATCCGTCCACGGGTAGATACGATACAAGTAAGTTGTTAATGAATCAACTGTAGGTAACATTTTTATTGTCCACATTTCGGTGTTCTTTTCCTTCTGCATGTAGTGCATTCTAGTTTATCGTTAGTCGTTATTGTACGCCGTTTTGGTTCTAGATATGTAAATGTCTTTTTTGTTTGTGGTGTAGATCGCATGCGTATTGTGGTTTCGTACTGTGGGTAGTTTTAGATCGTTGGACGCTTATGGAACCTGAAATAGATGCGTGGGGTCTTCCGTTGGAAGAACAAATTTCCTTGGAAAATTCTAAACAAATTATTTCTGAAGGAAATAATGCTTACAAAAACTTGCTTTTTTCCTCAGTATTTAATTTCTTCTGGTCAAGTGTTAATGTTACTGACTACAACTTTCAACGTGGTTTCCTCATCTAAATCAGGTTCCTACGGCATAATTAGATGAATAATGTAAAGTTGAGGCCTTTTGTTTTGGTTGTCGCTGGAACGTTGGAAGTCGCTATTTTCCGGGTTGTCATTTGTCTACTTTCGTATGATGCAATTTTGTGAGACCGCTGAGAAACTGCTGAAGTATATAGTTTGTCATATTGCCCGTTTGTATATTATTGAGTTTTTGCTTCAGCTATTAACTATATTGCTTTAATTGTTAACTATTAATATTATTACACTTAATGCCCTTCTAATAATTTTGCGTTGCTTACCTTTATTTTTGAAAGCAATTTTTTAAAATTATTTTTCCATGCTTATCTGCATGCACATTTTGAAGAAGAAAAAACGTTTTTGTGAAAAATATTATTTTTGATATGATACATATATATTTTTTAATTATATGCCATGTCTCTTTGTCAACTGATTTTGAGTAACAATTGACTAATGTCGCGATTGCTTTTGTAATTTACGAGCATATAAGAATATTTTTACACTTTACATTTTTACAAGACCAAGGCTTTTGACTAAAGCTGAGGCACGATCTCTATTTTTGACATTATATATTTTGCATTTGTTGACTTGATTTTTGGACAACAATTGAAACCTTAGTATTTTTGTAGAGTAGTTTAGAACACATAGAATACATACTAATGTAGATGTAGAGCTTTGCATGAACTCGGCCAAAATGTTCACAACTCACCTTCCAACAATGAAACTGAGGCGCATCACAATGTATTCTGGTCAATGAGCTTTTCCCCTTCTCGAATGGAGCATTAATTATGACCCCGTTGACAAAAAGCTCCTTTAATTTGCACTCGTTGTCAATGAATAAATTAAAGGGCGCGATGAAAGAAAACCAATTATTTGTAGAGTACTAAAAAGTAGTGAAAAAAGTATTATTTATGCAGATGTGATGTGCCTCTCCCCACCCTCCATTTACATATATATGCACTAATCTCTCTCTCTCTCTCTGCCATGTTTAGTCATTGTGATTAGTCACCTTCTTTTACTCTACTTATGTCATAAAAACATAAACATATTTATGAAGCTTTAATGAAATGGTAATGGACTTGCAGAAGTTAATTGTGCAGATTATCTCCGTAAGCTCTTTATACACTATTAACCACTTTAAAGATTCAAAGTGGTGGCAACGGCAACCAGTTGTTTCTGGTCGTACCTGAAAATGAAATACAGTTTTTTTTGAAATTGCAAGAATCAGAGCAGAGCAGCACTTGGGTCGTTGAGAATTTACAAGACAGCGGAGGAAATTGCTTGGAGCAAATAAAAAGGAAGAATGAGGAAGAGATAGGCCTAAATGGGAAACGCGAAGAGGAAAGAGATTGTATCATGCTAATTGCGCATCTTCAGAAATTGATAATTTACTGCAAAAAGATATAATGCAATATGAGATGAGATCTTGAATTTTGCAGAAGAAAAGAATAGTACTTAGAAACTCATACTCTGTTGTATGAAATGAAGTCTCTGCGTACTCCCTAAAAAGGAAATTGTCCAGATTAAAATCCACCTCAGCATATTTTTTTCAGTCAAGGATTATTGAATATCAAGTATATAATTTCAGCTTTGCTAATAGTTATAGAGTCTAAACTTTAGACTCTACAATCTTTTCATGAAGAAAGCAAAAGAGAAAAGACGAGTTTTTCCTCAAGAAAATATCTTTACGAGCTTAAGAAATTTGTCTAAACTACTGAAACCACTTACAAGATAACATATTGAATACTGATATTTTCAATTTTGCAAAAGTAACACGCAATCATTACTAATCACAAACCGTTTTAAAGACAAAACCAGTCACTACTCATTAGTCAAAACTTGTCAAAAGCTTTTTTATTTCTGCACGCAAATCAGCTCATTTTGTCTCATCTCCCACTCCCAAAATCCAATGCAAATGAAGGCGCACCACTTAAATTAATAGCTTGAGTGAAATCCACGCCGCCGCGTTTTAATCTAAACGGTGGAAAAAGTCAGTGTACAAAATAGAGTCATAAATCTCTCTTAATGTTTCCTCTGTAATTGCAACCTTTTTACGAGGTAGTCAAAGTCTGAGCCTTCTCAACCCACTTGAATTTCCATGCTGTCAATGATGACTACCATTCAATTTTTTTAGCGAATATTTCTGCAAGAGAAAATCTTTATTATGCAAGTCTGCACTCTGCACTTTGCCTAACTTTAAGCAAATTTGCGTCTAATGAACACTTGAAAAGTTGTGAGGTACATGGATGCATGCATGCATAATGTGAGTTTCAGTTGAAGAATGTTGAAAGGCCAAATTCAAACGCTTAACTTTATTTCAGAGAGATTGGTATTATTGAGGATATAAGGTCACACGCTTAATTATGGGGTCATTCTCACAAAAACCTTACTCCTATTGAATCCTTAAAAATCGCTTGTCGTGGATGAACGGATGCCAGGCGCAATAATATATGGTATTGTAGAGATTATATTTTGGGAAATGGCTGTAGTCATTGCAAATTCCATCGACTTTGGTTCGTTTTCGAATGGAGCTGTAAAAAAATTGAAATTTGCTGTACAAAATGTTTGGGCATTAAAATTTCTATATGTTCAGGGAAAAGTCTTATCATGTGAATGAACGTTTGTGGATTGATTGCGACTTTCTGTATTACGTATATTTTTTGCAAATATTGCTCACATGATCTGAAATTTCCTTGTGGGACCTTCACGGGAGTGGTGGCAAGCTTTTTCGCTATTCGTGGCTGTGGCGCGATATGTCTTAAATTTGTAATTGAACTCTCACCTTTGGGATGAGTTTTTTGGGTCTTCTTGTGTATATGTGTGTGTGTGTTTTATCTGTACATGATTTACGACAGAAATTGATGATTGAGACAGTTACACGAATAACACCAAAAATTACATACATTTTACACTTTGAACAAGGTGCATATAAGCACACCTTGCACACACATGCCTTGTGCCATTTTGAACACACCTGGACGATTATTTGTATGACCTGATAATAATACATGGAATCACCGTTTTCGGGATATGACCTGAAGTTACTGGAGAAAATGTCGATTTTGGACAATTGATTCCGATTGATTAAGATTATTCACTTGATGAAATTGTCCAGGTTCGATATATTTGTCCAAATTCTGACTGTGTGTGTATGTATTAATTGCTTTCTCTGAAGCAAGTACAGCTTCTTGACTATAGTGTGAAATTTTGTAAGGGGATTTTCAGTTTGGACTGAAAATTATTTAACAACTGTTTGAGATGATTGTAATCCCGGCATTGATCTCCCCAACACATTCCGAAATGGTCCTTAACCCAACTAGTGTTTTATGGAATGATATACGTTTTATAATATTGACCGCATGGCATTATATACCGCTACTAAAGTTGTATTAATGTAATTAATGAATTGGTAATAATATATTATTGAGAACGAACAAAAGAACAAACTTTTCACAAAAATGTTTTATGCAATTGAGTTGGACTTGATTGGTGGTATAAAGGATGATTTTAGCAGCGTTGATTTGTAAATTATTGAGATTGCATTGAGTTCTACTCCTATTTTTTGTAATTGGACTTGGAATTTTTGGAATGCGCTGTTTGTATTGGGAATGAGTAAAAATCAAGTTTTATTTTGATTTCATAATTTTTTTGCTTGCACCCCAACAAATTCCGCCAAGCAGCACAAATCTTTTTTCTTGTTTTTTTCTTTGAAACATGATGATGGATTGGAATATATATGGAGTGATTGATAATTGGATGATTGGAATGTTAAATTCAGTTTCGGATTCACCGGTGTTGTCGCCCCCGTTGTCCGATGAGTTGAAGGATGGCCAGTGGATGGGCGTTAATGTACGGAGCCAAGGGCCAGGAGGCAAAGTCATGGTAATGGAAAACATTTGAGAGCGATTTTAATAAGCGTCGTTAAAAGCAGATTTGTGTTGGTGCTGCATTCATTACATTCACACAAGCGTTACCTTGTGCTAAAAAGGAAATGATGTGACATCCGGGGCAAAATGAAACTATGTTAGGGCTTTCAGATCCAAAAATCTCAACCTTCTTTCATCCGCTCATTTAATGGGTCTTGTCTTTGCAATTGTAAACTATGTAAAAGTCTAGTGGAAGAAAATATAAACATGTTAGTTTTTCATGATCAGTAATTCAGGGAATGAAATTGTACAAAAAGCGTGAAAATGCTATTTGTCGCTACATCGTTGCACAAAAAAACGTAGTTGGCACTTGAAAACTTTTTATTTTCCTTAATTTTTTTCTCCTGCATTAAAATTTTTAAGTATAAATTTGATACAAAAAATTCCTAAAATGTGCAATGTATTTTCTTCCCATTTTTGATACATACCCATGATCTTCGACTGGACTTGAGCACGTTGCCATATCCAGCCACACGTTTTTTGTCCATATTTCTAACATAAAACTAGAAACTTTGTTTTACAGTTTTGATATTTAGAGACATTTCCATCTTCAAAGTATGTATCAGTGAGTTGAGGGTCTTACGAAGGTAAAGATTTTTGTACTTTCTTTCAAGATGAGGCCCACGAAGAAAAAGATCACGCTAAAGAGCTCAATAAGATCCTTCCTGATATGTATCTGCTGTTAAGCAACAATTGATTTTTGAATGGGAGGAAATGTGGAGGGTGTTTGCGAAAAAAATGCGGTTATTCCAGTTTTCCTTTGTCGTGAGTCAGCACTGTTGACAGTGTCAACTTGACACTGACGTTCTATTATCTGTTTCGGGTGGAATCTGAGCATGCGTGCACTGAGAAGCTCGCCTACCGAGATCTGTGATAACTACACGATTTATTGAGCTCTTAAATGAACTTTTGAAAATTACACGAAATGCGACTCTCTAGCTATGTACCTAGTTGCAAGAACGGAGAAACTCAAGGTTTAGGTCTTTGTGTCTGTCCGACGATTTTGAAAAAGTCGAAATAATGTGTAAAACCATTTGAGGCCGTACTCATGAAACAATGATTTTTTAGAGATTTTGATTCTGGCCAAATTCGAATACATATTTGTCGATTTTTATAACCGAAATAATGCATACAAATTTCATATTTTTGGAAAAGAATTGTTTCTCAATTAAAGTACGTTAACTTTCCAAGACCAATTTAGTGCAAAAATCCACGTTAGAAAAGAAAGTTACAAAGTTTCCCCTCTATTGATTTCACGATCCTGCAAAACTTGTATGAACATCTTGACAGCTCCAACCAGCACATTTCATTGTCAGTTCAGCACTTTTCATCTCTTCCGAAATGACTTCATAGTCAAAGTGTATCTGAAGGATATGTTATGTAAATATTTGTACACAAAACATGGTTTCAGGTATGCGCTCACCGTTACGTAAACCAAGGCAAGGACTTCCGCTGGGGTCTTGGCCTGTGCCTCTCGCTCACACAGTATTTGGAGTATAGACGACCACATCGAGCCCTGCCGGAACAAAGTGAGGCGAGCTCTCGAGGACTACGGATACTGTCAGGCAGGGACATCCGCCGATCTCTTGAGAGATGATGAGCATATTGCAGTGATTGGGGCCCCCGGGGCGTATACCTGCAGGGGCATGGTCTTTGGAAAATCTGTGAGCGATGACTTTCTCAACAAGAACAACAATTACTACCACACGCCTCTCCTTGAGAACAGCAAGGCGGCACTTGGCTCCGGACAAGTCTTCTTCTTCACAAAGGTGGGGGCAAAGGAATACTCCTTTTAGATCGAATAAAGGAAATTCATATGTATCAGTGTTTAAGAGGTAGATTGGTTAAAAAGGCTGCTTGAATTGTCGACGACGTCCCTGAAATTTGATGTACACGATGACTGGCTGTGTAATGATTATGGATGGCTAGGTTTTAGAAAATGTCCGATCCTTTAAAAATATTCAAGTTAGGTATGACATTTTCTATATCACTTGGGACAATGAGAACGAATTCTGTAAAAGTACTTTCTTTACTTATTGAACGGAATGTTAAAAGACAGTGGGGTAATGTGTGACACGCAGCCATACCACCTCTGGAATATTTTGAAGCTTTACATAAACAATATGATGTGACCTGCACGATGTGTGCACTTTTGGATACTCCTTATTTTTACAATTATACAGTTATGCCTTGAAATGGAAGATGAATCCAACTAATTTGAATTCCAGGGTGGCGCTGGGGATGGAGATTTACTCCGTATTGAAGCAGTCCTCACCGGCGAAGGCTTCGCTTTCAGTTACGGATATGAACTCACAACCCTTGATATCAACGGAGACAAGTAAGCTCCCCACAAAATAATAGCAAGTATTAAAATTTTTCATCTTTTGAAAATACGGATACTAGTATCATTGCTCAACCGATACCATAAGTACAAAAAGATACCTAATTTGAGAATAAAGTTCGCAACTAGTGGCAATTATATCACATATTGATTTGAATCTGCGCCTTACAACTGTGAACTTCTGATTTTGTATTATAGCAAAACTGACTTAGTCGTTGGAGCTCCATTCTACATGGACTCAAAGCCAGAGCCAGGAGGCGGCGCAGTATACATCTACTTGAACGACAATGGGTTCCACGAGAACCNTCACATATTGATTTGAATCTGCGCCTTACAACTGTGAACTTCTGATTTTGTATTATAGCAAAACTGACTTAGTCGTTGGAGCTCCATTCTACATGGACTCAAAGCCAGAGCCAGGAGGCGGCGCAGTATACATCTACTTGAACGACAATGGGTTCCACGAGAACCACCCATACGTGCGTCTTGTGGGCGCCAGAGAGTCAAGATTTGGACTAGCCCTCTCATCTGCTGGTGATCTCAACAGAGACGGATTCCAAGACCTGGCAGTTGGTGCGCCCTACTCGTTCGAGGGCACTGGAGCCGTCTACATCTACCTCGGATCTCCGGATGGCGTTCTTCGAGAGCCAAGTCAAGTACGCCAAAATCAGCTCCATTCGACTCTAAAGCCACAGCCTGATTATCATGTGTAGAGGTTTAAATAAAATTTTATTTAATTTAGGTCATTATAGGCAAAAAATATTACCCGGGCATTGTGACCTTTGGCTACTCTCTCAGTGGTGGCCTGGACCTTGACGGTAACGACTACCCCGACCTATTGGTGGGTGCGTATGACTCTGACGCCATCGTTTTGCTCAGATCGAGACCCATCATTGATGTTGCAACGAATGTGTATGGGAACTTGTCAAATATTGTTCCCAACACACCGGGTTGTCCAGCTTTCCCTCAGTCGAATCAAACTTGGTACGTGACAAGATTTACAAAATGCGTGATTTATGGCTAAAATTAAAGTTTGAGTTCAAACTAGCTGTAAGGCATATGTACGAGTCAGCCAATTAATTTTGATTGCACATTTTTATTCCAGTTTTAGCTTCATAGCGTGCTTCGAAATCACGGGGATAACCCAGGTGCGTGCAGCCTCCCTCCGTGTCGAGTACAGGATTGAAGCGGAGACATTTGTCGA
>JAHZMY010000741.1:0-16272 GCA_027743915.1 Seira sanloemensis
CCCGAGTTTTATGACTTTTGATTGAAAGCTGCATATTAGAAAAAGAAACATCCTATGGACTAATCGATAACGTCTTAATACGTTTTTTGGCAATATTGCGACATATATTTTATATGAATCTGTTAATCAAGCGATACCGGACGATACATTCAGCTTCAAGCACAACTTAACGCGTGCATTTAACATTCTGGCTGACTGCGGTTCGCCCCACTAAATTTTTTCTTGGGCCCGTGGAAAGCAGGGCAAATAAATTTGTCTTGTGTCAAAAGACAGTGAACATTTTGGAAGGGGTTTTCAACCTAGTAAATTCTTTTTGCATTTTTGTTGGAAGCATGGACATGTTACGCTTACAATATATTGTCGTTTGTCTCTCTCTAGAAACATCTTGCTTTAAAATGTCATTCACTCCAAGCAGCAAACAAGTTTATTATCATTTTTGTTGTTCCCAATTCGACATTTCCTTTTTCCGCTGCAAATTGAGGGGAGCGTTTGTCAGCGGGTGGGAACGTCATTCTAAGAAAGGGAAAAATTCGTGACTTTACCTCTCTTAAAAAGTCACTCCGATATATTAGCAACTGGGTTGAAGTGCGGGCATTCTACAGAACCATATTGACTTATCACTGGCTTCTATACATGTATGAATCGTGTTCCAAGCCTTCTCCTTGCATCATCGTTTGTCTTCATCTTACAGTCTGAATGATTAGTGATCATTTCAGCATCAACTTCATTGAAGAATGCGCTCGACTGGGCGAATCCACGTCATTTTCGGAAGTGTGCGTGTGGCAAAAACTTTTAGAAAGTAATCATGTTCTCTCATTCCAAACTTTTTAACAGAATGAGACCCCTTCCCGCTATATCCAGTCTTTGGTGCAATAACATGATATCAATATTTCTGGATGGTGGAGAGAGAGAGAGGGAAAGCGGAAAAGCGGATATTGCACGCATCGCCACCATCAATCCCAGCCCAACTGTCTGTCTGAAGAATTAATGCTGCATTTTTTTGGTATATGAGCACTACATATGCTACCCACTGCAGACGAAGAGGCTTACAGACTTTACAGTCCCCTAATATTCACGAAATGGAAAAAATGACTTTCAACTTTCCTCTGTAATCTCGGCTAATGTGAAATGAATGAAGTTCATCACACTCACGCAANAAGAGGCTTACAGACTTTACAGTCCCCTAATATTCACGAAATGGAAAAAATGACTTTCAACTTTCCTCTGTAATCTCGGCTAATGTGAAATGAATGAAGTTCATCACACTCACGCAATGTGCAATGCCACAAAATGAAATCAAAAGGGAAAATCAAAGTCATTATCATGCAATTTTGAGCAATGTTATCGCACGCAGTACACAACTCTCTCTCCATGTGATATGCAAGTCTAGACACCCAACGACTCGAGGATTTTTATTCAATCTTGATGAAATAAAATGGATTGAAACTATTACATTACATCTGCTACTGCACTGTACTGCAATCATCGTGATAAGTCAACAGTAATCATTCCCATTTTTCCAGACAGACAATAATTGAAATATCAAAAATGCAGTGTAGTCGAAGTCGCTGCGTATCCTCTCCATTTGACTCGTGATGCATCCACTTTTTCACTTGAACTTTTACCAATGCTCCACAATGTTTAAGCTATGGGGTGAGCCCAGAAAGAAGTTCCAAGGAGGAAGAGTATCGAACAAGTTGGCTCATTTGTAACTGCTTGATAGGTACATTTAGCGGGGCTGTGTGTGCGTTGCACATCATCTAACCTCTTGTAGAAAAATGGGAAGGGAATTCTCATGGGAAATTCACGGCTTGCTGCAATGCACTTTACTTAAATGCATTAGGAAGAGAGTCTTCAGCGGGGAGAAAAAACGAAAAAGAAAATCATTTTAGTTTTCTAGATTACTTATTGCTTTCCAATATTTATTGAGTTTCCCCAGAAAAAAAATCCATATATGAGGTTGATTTTTGTCTGAAACCCTCAGCAGATAAAAATGCTCCCGTCTCAAAATAATATTATGAAATGGATGGAAACGCGTGCTTGAGTGTTTGCTTACAGCAAGTGGATAGTTTTTTTTGTTTACACTGTTTACCGGATTTACTGCTTCCACGTTTCTTTCCTTTCAACAAAAACGGAAAAAAATATTTTTTCCTCTATTTACAAATATAATATTATTTTCACAAAGATCCATTTACAGTAAAAAACCATTAATTACAATATGTGATTTTTCCTTTCGCCCTCTCCCCATCATTATATCTCTCTCTCTTGGTTTTGGCTTTTGAGTAAACACGGTAAGAATTGAGTTCACCACAATCGACAAAAAGCTCAATTTTTTGTCTAGCATAGCGGAGCACATGGAGAAAATTATAATTTACAGTGAAATTAAATCAACCCTCTCAAGCGTTGAATGAAAAAAAAATCCACACAAAAAATTTGTAAAGAGCACTTCACGTATTTTCCCCATATCTCAATCCATTCAACTTTTTTCGTAGTTGATTTCGCCGTGTATACCCATGTTTTGCTTCTCTATTGTCAAGATCAAGAGATCATTATTACTTATACTACCCATGTGCCTTTGTTGGACATGGTGATCATGATGATGATGATTGCAATCCGCGTCCTCCATTTGGATCATTCAAGTCCCCTTTATAGGTTTGAAGTCAATGTACACACGAGTGTGGAGCTCATTCTCGATCTGCACTCAGCTTTAATAAATCAAAGATTCTTTTTGTCTGAAAAATTCCCCGTGACACTTACACCAAAAAGGAGTCTCGATATATCTGAAAAGGTATATAGCTGTGGAGCTCCCAAAAAATCTATGCCCCACAATAAAAACTAGGAGCAGATGAAATTCACACCAAACTGCATAAATTGAATTGTCAAGTTTTTAAAAATGACATTGCTACCCGAGACAGCTGTAGTATTCATCTCGCACAAGTTTATTATTCATCCCGATTTTATCATTAGGCTGTATTATCATTCAACTAATTCAATCGAAGATAATTATCTTTATTTACTCGAGTCATTATTGTAAATCAACGATGAATACCCTTTTTAATGAGAACAGAGAGAGATCATTAGCAATGCGGCCGAAGCGAAGCATGGAGAATGGGGATGAGCACTTCATCATTTCCCCGTGCGCATCTCTCTCTCTCTCACTTCTCAACCCCAAAAAAGCATTTCCCTAAAATCTATTACACTAAAAGGCTTACAATTTTGCAAACAGGTAGGAACGTTCGTAGATAGTTCCGTGGAGCTCTGAAAGCGTAACAAATGGGACTTGGGAAAGATGTAGAGAGATAACCTACTTGGTTGTGGTCATTACGCAACATCTGCATTAAAGATTATTTATGAGTTTTTTTTGCATTCATGCACAGATAACCCAAGGAAAGTAGATGTGATCCAAGGTGGAGTCTACGGAACATGTCATTGAACACAAGGGTCCCCCGTCTCATTTTAATTCATCTCCTTTACAATCTCCATCTTGTTCCGGGTGGTCTCCCGTACACTTCCCATATAAATAATGATATATTCCACGAGAGCACATTTTTTATGCATTTGCCTTTCTGCAAGTTTAGCCTCTCCATGATTCCCACGCAAAAGTGAGAGAGAGGTATTCTATATTACAAGTTTGTACTATCATCTCTCTCTCTCTCCTTTTGTTTTCCCCACGAAAAGGCGAAGTAATGAAAAGCGGCAAGTAAAGTCTCATATTCTCTGTCAGATGATCGCATAATGTATTATGCATATGTGTGGAAAACACAACAGCTGCGATTCAACAGCGACATTGGCGACAGTACAGAATGGCTTGGGAGGAATGATGTTGCGTTCACTTAATCTTATTAATCCTTTCCCTCCATTCATCTCATATTTTATTTCTAGGAAAAACTTTGAGATAAATTCGTATGCACACTACTACATAGTATTTCCCGAAATTTGGGAGAAATTTTTTATACGGTTCACTTGATGCGAGACGCTTTATTTTGTGGAGGAATTTTTGGAAAAGACCGACTCCAGCGATGCAATGTCTCCCGATGATGGCCACATGCGTGAATGTATGTAGTACGAGTCAGTCTCGGAATATGAGATGCTATTCCACCAGAAAAGAGAGAAAATTGGGACAGCTTTTTATTCAAAGTTGTGTCCCTATTGTCGTCGTTGTTTTATGTAGGCCACATGCGTGAATGTATGTATGTAGTACGAGTCAGTCTCGGAATATGAGATGCTATTCCACCAGAAAAGAGAGAAAATTGGGACAGCTTTTTATTCAAAGTTGTGTCCCTATTGTCGTCGTTGTTTTATGTTGACGTAATAACAACAACAATAATCACAGTCGACTAGCGCTTCCACTACTCGCTTTATTAGGGCCTTTAGCGTGCGCGATGAGAACTCGGAGAAAGGGCTTGCAAGTGCGTATCCGTGTAGACCTATAGCTTTTCAAACTCTCTATTCAGCTTCGCGAGCCACTTGAGGTATGGAAGTGTAGGATACTTTTCCTGGGGAAAAGAGAAAATCCCAACATTAACAGTAATGACCAGGCATGAACGGCAACGATGAGCGTACGGGTCTCCAGCACATTATTTTTAGAAGTGTGTATAATGTTCAAATATTTTTCATTCGCATTCATGATAACGAGCAAACTTTTCCTCCGTTTATTACTGGGTGGAGCTCAAGTTGTGACAACATGCAGCGTTAAAAAGTACAGAGATTCTTTGCATGTATATGAATTCCGGGTAATTCTATTGGGATGTAAATGTATACGGAGTAAACTTCAACTTTTTTGATAGGAGTAGGTCAGGTTCCACGCTGGGCTCCCTCATCAAAACAACTTATACATACTTATAAATGTACGTACGTTGAGAGAGTGCACGAAAGGATTTTGAGGTTTCTTCCTTTTTCATTGTATACATTGGTAGTAGCCGTGATGTCTGCTTTTACGAGCAAATTTTAACACATTTTCAGTGTTCCACTAACACCATGACTTGCTTCAAGCCATGGAAAAAATTGTGTGAGGCAATGCATAACAATGAGAGAGTTTTCAGAGAGAGTGGGGAAAAGAGCGACCTCAATGAACTGGAGTCGAAAAAAATATTTTCCATACGCATAAAAAGACCACGTTTAGGTTTCCCATTTTGCGTAAATTAACAAAAAACATTCTAGTCATTCATTCGAGTTGAAAAAGGTACTTGAAAATATCCCAATCTCATCGGGTCGGAGGGTCCACATGTCATCAAAATATCTGAGAGTGGTTGTTATGAGAACGATGATGATGGCTTTTATCATATTTTCCCTTAGCAGTATTCATGATGCATCGGTCGTGTTGTGACTTGAGTGTAATAACGTGCCTTTTCAAAGAAAACAATAATTTCCCCCATGAGATGGAAAAATAGGAAACAAACAAAAGTATTTCGACAGTGCGCATTTTTACTTGCAAAGAGCACTGCGTAGACTTAAGCGAGGACAACTTGAGGAGCATCTGCTCTCTTCAATTCAATGCTCCCCGCTGGAAAATATATGCAGATTAAATTGACTTCATTTCCACCATTTCCAACGACAATTTGAAATTGTTCTTTATGTTGTTACTGATAATTGGAGTGGAGAAAGGGAAAAGGTTGGAAAGAAAAGTTTGTGGAGTTATTATTTCCCCAGATGCACCATTGAATGTGGTGAATTTTTACAACCTCTTTTCGAAAAGATTATGTATTATGTATTAGATGATCTTTTTCTTGATTTTTTTTCATCCGCAGGAAAAAAAGAGATGAATTTTGTTCGCTTTCGGGGGCTCATAATGAAGTAAAAGTTTCTCAAATTAATAAACTTTCCATTTCCTATGTTACCTGATAGAGTTCGGAATTGTGCGTGGGTTAAATCTGAACAAACTCCATTAGTCCGTTGGACACCGGAGAATCCAGCAAAATCTGAAGTAGAATATATATCGCTTACCACGTATTATAATCCATACGTTGTGAACCCAGCATTTTTTCTCCTCAAATGAACTTTGGATCGGCAGTGATCTCCAAACATCAGACCTGAGAGATCATTACCTCATAAACTATAACCTCTGCAAATAAAGGCTTCTTTTGTGGTAGCTCTTAATTGGAAAGTGGGTTTTCTCTCTTTTCACTAGCTGGGATAGATCAGGATCTTTCCTCTCCTGGGCATTATCTTCATCATCCGATCAAATGTTACCCCAGATTCACGCATTTCATCTACTGCTACTGCAAAAAATACAAGCCAAACTTTTCAGCAATGTAGCCATAAAAAAGAAATCATATAAGACTCGATGGTCAAATTTTGATGAGTATCTAAAGAGCAAAGCGTCGTTTTTTTCGTGGTATACAGTATGATCTCAATTACAAACCCTTAAAAGCTTTCGCCCGACTCCTACTTTTCACTTACAAACTTTTACTAGCGTACAATTCAAAAGGGACGGAGCGGGGCAGCGAGCCCCTCCATTTTCTTACAAGTTTATTGCCTATTCCAATTTTACTTGCTTCCATCCCATCAATTTCATTTCTTTACTGCTACATATGAACATGAGCGTATCGGTTGGCTGCTACTGTCCTTTTTACGCATCTTCGTAATATGAACACACACACTATTTGCATTATCAGTTTATAGAGGTCATATAACGTAAAAGCCAATAGTCTCTTCCTTTCAACTGAAATATTCAATTTTGAACGAGCACATCAAAATAGCGTAAACGTAAAGACCCGTGTGCGTCTCTGCCCTACGCGTCAGTGTTTATTCGCAAAGAGTCGAGATGGTAAACGTTTGAGTCATTCTCCCTTTCTCAGGGATAAAAAAAATCAATGCATTAATAGATAATGCTGAAAAGCTTCAATGATGATTTCTTCTGACATTTTCCTCGAGAAAGAAAAAAACTCGGCCAGTTTGACTTCCAAACAAAATGTCGTATAGTAGCCAAAGTAAAACTTGATTTTTTTACTGGAGGAGAACAAGTGAAAGAAATTTTTCATATCCCCATATCCCCACGTCCACATCAGACATTTCGACTTGGACGAGGCCAGATGCGTATAAGTGAATGAATGTCCTTAGCAATAGCAGAGTGGAATGGAGATGAAATGTGTAGAAAATTGTACGGTCCATGCTACACAGACTGCACTGTCGAAAAAGTCAGTAACTTTTTATACACTTTACTGTCACCAAATGACCTTTCTTTCCCTCCAACCCATTTCGAAAAAGTTGGGTCTTGGTGACTACTATATGCCATTTACTTCACAGGAAATCCCAATCTCTCTCTTTCGTGTTCTGGTAATAATGATCCAAGTGACGATGAACATTACGAAAGGAAAGGACATAATATGGAACACAAAAGTGCACTCCCTCGGTTCTCATTTATTGCTCATCTCTCCCTCTTCTCTGACGGCTTTTACTCATCTGATGCTGAATCTAAGTAATTCAGATTGTATCTAGCAGTGAAGGATCGAAAAAATACTACACCCAGACGCATGTTTAAAGCGAAAAGAGGCACACTGCAAGTTACAATCAGAGCTTGCATCTGCAAAGAAAGAAATGAATTTGTTGCAAAAGTATTTTTTGTAGTCTCCGGACCCATTACATGGGCCATCTCATTGCCCTTTTTATTTCCAAAGAGAGTTATAATTTGAACAAGAATGTAATTAGATTGGCTTTCCTCTTGGAGCCTTTTCCTGCAATATCTCGAGCATACATTCTAGCCGCTCAGGCCTGAAATGTTGTTCTTAAGGGTATTATGGAAGGCAGAGATCCTTTGCTGCGATGATTTGTTTCCTGGGCCTGCCATTACAAATAAATCTTGGAGGCAAAGTTGCTTTCTCTTAATCACCAGAAGGATCCTGATAATTGCACTTTCTTTTTTTTAAATATGCTTTGTCTGCAGTCCCCCATTAAATATAAAAACGGTTTCTGCAATTTCTCTTCAAAAAAAGAATATTGGAGGAAAGAAATTGCAAGCAGCCGTTTTAAAAGTAAGTTTAAAATTGACCTATTTGCTATGTGTTTTAGTACATATTTACATGTGCATGAGCAATTAAAATAAAAAATCATACAGCATAAGTGCATACATTAAAATGCAGCTTGTTTTATAGAGTATAGAGTTCTAATAAATAAGTTGCACAACACGAAACGCAGTTAAAGTTAATCGACAGTAGTCTGGGTGCGTAGACAGCATGGACTGTGCAAAAAGTCATATTGTACCAAATTGAAATTGACAAGATTCGCGAAACGACTGCTTCTGATTTCATTTTCATTACCTAAAAGGCTCAAAAGCCTGCCATTTCCAATTCCCGTAATATTGCGCAATAAACGGGGAAGTACTTAAAGTCATGAAAACGTTAGCTTAAATCCAGTCAAGGCTGCAGCCTCCCCACTCCCTCTGACCAATTCAATGACCAAAGCCCCAATATGTCATAACAAAGTCTACGAAATCCGGGCGACTAATAGAAAAACTGTAATGTTCCGGTCGCGAGAAGAAAAACAAAACGGACTATGGAAAACGACGGAAATGAGATATTATTACTGGCGCTCCAAAGTACACACACACAAGTCTCGAGAAAAAATCACAACTTTTTTTTGGCATAGTGTCCACATCCGCAGTGTTGGCTGGCCCTTTAGCTTCTCCTCTAATGCTACAATATTATCATGATGACAAAGAATCCCCAAAAGAAGGCCACAAGCTAAGAAGCTGTAGAGAGGGAAAGAGCAGAAGTGATGAGATGTGGGTCTAGAATAAATCCTCTTTCTTGTTTGTGCACTTCATCTGTCTCTCTCTCTTTGCAAAAGTAACTGCCTTTCCCCGCAAAGCACAACTTATTACGGTTTTGATATGCCAAATCCACTCACTTATGAGGAGAAAGGAGCTTATACCTAAGTATAAGGAGGTCCAAGAGTCACTCACCGCACACACAGCTAGCAAAGTATATCGTATTACAAGAACGTATGTTCCTGCACTTGTGACTTGTGTAATACAATGCAGTAGTGCTAAATAGAGTACGTGCCTCATATCCGCTCATGATCATGGCGGGGGAAAGACGAGAACTCCCTGTAGTACGGATGTAAGTTCTGGTAGTGAAGTGGCTATCATTTTTCTTGGTTAGCCAACTTGTAGCTGTCACTGCTCAATGGTATATACTAGCAAGGGCCTTGGTAAGAAGTAAGAGGAAATCAAGACTTTTCAGCTAGTATTCTCATACAACACGGCAAGGGAAAGGATGGATGGATAAAGTACCCATTGTTTAACCTCATCTTCACCTTAAGAGGAAACCGATATTTCTCTCGCGCTTTTTATGCATCAATCTTTGGCAGTTTCTGATTCAATTACTTCCTTCCCACTCCACTCTTTACTGGAGGATGCTATTGTGTAAGATTTTTCTTCAAGTTTTTTTTTCTCTCCGTGCCAAAAAATTGCAAGGGGAGATGGTCGTACGTGCATTATTTATTTGTGGTAGATTCTTCACCTGTATACCTAACTAGGTCGTGGCGAACAAGCTCGTTTCACGGTAGATAAATTGGTTGAATCCTTGCCAAATAATACCGCAAACTTACCCATTTACTTCCAACACCATTTCTGCCGAGATGTTGTAGGAAGACATTTTTACACGAAATAAGTGAGCCACTGAATGATGAATTATCGATTTAGAAGGGCTGGAGATTAGGGAAGTAACTGCATCAGGGAAATTTTTGCCTTGATTTCTTACTTGTAATGCAACGCAAGCATGTCTCGTCTTTCTATAGGCTTCATTGAGTTATGTACTTACAGATAGCTACGTAGTACACAAATTTATCAGCAATTTCGTATTTCATTACAAGCTTCTCGGCATGATGGATGACTGCGTGCTCCGTACCTATGCATAGAGGCTGATAATTTGAGACGTTTCCAATCTCTTACCTGCAATAAAACAATCAAGAAAGGAACATGTATTAATGTGCATCACTTTATTATCGGAAATAATAAAAAATTTAAGCTTGTGCAAAGCAATAGTAACGGAAAATAGAGTTTGGCATTAGCACCAAGCTCATTTCGATGCATTCATAAGCATCTTTATTTTCATATTCCTCACACCGCTGATTACGTAAGTCATAGCTGAAGGCGGATGAAATCATCATATTATCTTTGTAGGATATTATAATTAATGGTCATCCCCAACTGCTTCTGACATGTCAGAAGAAAATTCTCAGCTCCGAGCAAACTACAAATATGTGCATGATCATCTACACCATGAAAACTCATGATATGATATTTTGCATTGAAGGAAGGAAACACAAAAGGAATTTTGAATGCAGTTTTGCTCTACACGGAAGCGCTTACATTACTCCCTTTTATCATCATATATGCGGACTCTTGAATTTCCCAACTGGACTTGCACATGAATGTCTCAGTGTAATGATGAAGATGAACTGACAGACTGACACGAGAAGACAACGCCAAATCATTCTTCACTTCTGCTTACGCATAGTGCTATCGTAATACCTCTTTTCCCAGCGCAGGGAAACGCTGTGTCCATCCATCTTCTTTAACTTCACACAGTGCAGTGTTAGTAGCAGTAGTGGTGGTGCATTCGATGATGAATTCGAAGAAACTTTACAGACAGATGAAAACAGTAAAGCCATGAATGGACTTTTCTTCAGCACTGCATTTCAAAGTCTAATGAAACGTATTGAATTTTCCCGAGCTCGTGAAAAGGAGCGGACTCATTGTTTGGACGAGAAAAAGGATTTATTTTTAAAAAGAAGGAATTCTTTTCTCGTTAAATGAAGAGAGGGGAGAGTTTCGTACATGAAGCAAGTGTGTTATTATTGGTCCGTTTCTCTGTTTACACTGTTCAAAGTCAAAGTCATGGGAAAAGAGACACGTTATAGATCCTTCGTTAGCTCCGTGTAATGCGGCATGTATCCTTTCAGTTGAAAGAAAGGGAAAGTCGCTGTGAGTCGTAGCTTAGCCTTGTGCCATCCTTTCAGAGACGAAGAAAAATCGGATAACAAACCCTTTAGTTTGGTTTGAAAAATATAGCACTTCTTTGAAGGGCATAAAAAAGCAACTTCAGGAAAAAGGATTTTTTTAAAGAAAAAGTAAAGTTAAAGTAGGAACATTACAAGAGATTACAGAAGGGATTACACTCCATTTTCCTTTAATTTTCCTTTATGTCTTTTTTCATGATCTCCACAACCTCAGCGGCATTAGATTCGAGACAGCTCAAAGTGTGTAGTATTTCCCTTTCCCATGCACTTCATTTTTTGCAAAAAAAAATGTGTCGTGCTTGCTTTTCTCGTTTCCCGTTTTAAAGGACAACATCTACAAACTTTTGTGGCATCACCCATACACACACCCATGCAATAATCTTGGCCCGGCGTGTCTTCCTAAAAGTCATTACAGTGTAAAAATATAATTTCCATTTTAGATGATCACGGAAAAAGGCAAATTAGCTAAAGTCTTAGCATACTATTATGACTCATATGGTTATGCAAAGAGTTTAGAGATGCTGAGAGAATTTATATCCAACATCCCATTAATCTGAAAAGACAAAAGAATGAAAATAAAAAAAAAGTTTTTTATTTGAGTGTCTGTGTATGCGGCCGTCGTTTTCAAAATTGAATGTGTCGTCGTGTATCTGACATTTTTATGTAATATTCGGTAAGTTACTGTCCATTGTCATCAAGGTAGAATGATTTTGATTTCGACGACGGTGTGGAAGGAAATGTTCAATGTTTTACGGGGAACGCCGTCTTTGGCGGTCCCATTTTTTCAAGAGCTCTGGCTGCCGCCGGCTACCCAGAAATAAATGGTCGTGAGAGAGAGAGAGAGATTCGTAGGAAGTTGAAGTTACGACGAGTTTGTCTACTCCCTAATACGTATGTGTATACCTGGTGGAAGAATGTCATTTACTTTTTTGTGAGTAAGAACTGAGGCATGAGAAGTTTTTT
Source organism: Seira sanloemensis (assembly GCA_027743915.1). Lineage (NCBI taxonomy): Eukaryota > Metazoa > Arthropoda > Collembola > Entomobryomorpha > Entomobryidae > Seira > Seira sanloemensis. Next base: position 11,923 of record JAHZMY010000741.1, read on the forward strand.
TTGTGGTGGTGCTGACAAGCAGAAATTGGAATTTGAATGTGAGTCATTACGCGCTCATTAAATCTGACTGAAGACGGGTAGCCAGGAAAGTAGCGTTCTCCATTCTTTTCTCATATCATCACATCAATTCACTCGTGATGATGACGATGAAGTTGATGTTGATGCGATGCTGCAGATGATTAACTTTTACAAGCAATGACTACGCCTTCACACTCTCACTAGTTTCATTTAATGGGAAGCGAAAACGAACTCTAAAAAATGATAATATTCGTTTCTGGACGACACGCAGAAAAAAATCCGTATATTATGAATGTAATGATCAAAGAAAAACGAAAAGGGAAAACCATGGTTGGTTTCTTCGTCAGTGGCAGTCACGATTGCCATTATCGTTATGAATTGGTGGAGTAATGAGATTCCTACTGATGCTCTGCATGAGACAACACAACTTAAACTTGCTAACAATAGAAGCAAGTAATAAAGTAAATGATGGAGATGGACTCGCTCGCTCTTTTTCGCCACGATAGAGCATCTTTTTGAAACGTTGCATCACTTTTTGCACAATGAACGATCGCATCATACAGCGCGTACCCATTTAAAATTGTAGCTTAAAAACTTTACCATTCTATCCATCTTTGGCGAAGCAAAGTGAATCTTAAAAGCTATTATAACACAATCGTATGTGTGTGTGTGTATGAACTATAGGTACTACGCATAGTGAAAATATACAAAAAAATAGCAGGACTAAAACTGCTCTGCGAAGCAAAGTCGTAAAGCAAAGAAAGAAAAATGCATTGCCTCTTTAGTTTTTTCCCACACTAAATTTCCTTTGAGAAGAGAAACGAAACTGGAAATGAAACTTGACTGCAAGTGAATACACAACGGATGCATTTTAACGAGCACAGGGAATGCTGAGAGTATACTTTTCTGATCTACTTTCACAAAGCTGGAGAAGGCGAGGAATGCGAATGAATTGAATCTTTTATTATGACGGGATATCTACCTCCACAGAAGAGAACCTATATCAAAAGAGCGAGAGTTAAAGTTTGAAATGAAGAAACCATAAAAAGAAGCATCTGAAAAGAAAACAGTGAAAAGGAATCAGTGCATATCCTGGAAACGTAGATAAACAAATGGGGAAAAGGAGACAGATTAAGATTGAATTGTACTTTTCTAGAGTAAACCTGCACATGAACAACAAATCGAAAGACTTTTTTTACCTCGTGTTCTTTCCAAGAGTAAAACTTGGTACTATATGTGTACAGTTGATACGCATTTGCGTTGATTCCAAAGTTTTTGGAAGCCACAGCCACTGGAAATGACAACACGCGCTGGTTTTTGAAAAAGCTAGGGAAATCAAAATCAACACGACAGACAAGATAAACAAAGCTAGTTAGGGCATACCACGACGCATGGATTCATGGGAGCAGAAACTTACAAGTAGAGCAAACAGGGAAAAATGCACTCTGTCAAGTCATTAATAAAAGATGCAATACAGAATGTAATTGGCTAGTTACTGTTTACAAACGTCCTAAGTAAACTTTGATAAAGTACGCCTTGGAGCCATGCAGAGCTTTCTTTAGAACCCCTTTGCAGTTACTAACTGACAGAGTCACGGTTATATTTTCACACCAATAGAGCGATACGAAATTATGATTTCATACTGAGTCTCGCTGATGTAGAAATTACACACTGAAATGACTTTGCACCAAGCATAAAATTTCATTGGCAAATATTGAAATGAAGTAATGCTTGAGCCACATAACTTTTTCCCTGTTAATAATAAAACCGTTTCAGCATATTTTTTTAGCTTTCTGGTATTAAATGATATTGATGTAATTAAACTGCAACTGTAAATTTGATGTTTTGATGTTATAATGTTATTGTGACCCCAAATTTTAGCTGGCATTCAAATTTACGCACTTGAGTTCTGCGAGCCAAGTCCATCCAAATCAGAGACAATACTTTTTTTATTTAGGAAAAGTGTGGTGGTGAGGATGAAAAGTACCTAGAACTTTTTTTTAGATTTTCTGAAAGGCACTCACTACAGGCCAGGACTGGAGGTGTCGTATCCGTTTTCCCATCTCACTTTAGTTCATTTCCAGAGTTATACATGCGGTGACAAATGTAATGCTGTGTGTTTGTGGTCATAGGTTTCGGTTGGATTCTGTTCGGTTACCGTGATCATTATGAGGGTGTTCTATAATTGTTCATTGGAAGAGGAGGAAGTAAGAAAGACGTGGCAAATATAATTTTGTCTTTCTATCTCACTTCCCCCTTCACACTTAAATTAGCTGCCATGAACAATCTCGTGGAGAGAGAGAAAAAAGTTTTTATTCTTTATGCGCAAAACGGAGAAGACACACGCTCTAGGAAGAGAGAGAGATAGAGAGAAAAGCCAGAGAATTGAGTGAGAAAGGAGAGGCAGGGAAGCCATGTACATTTCTCACTATTGCGTGTAGTCATCCACACCATTTTTGAGATATTGTTATGAGGAAAGCCTGAAATAGCATCACGAGAGGGAAAAAGGAGGAAGAGCAAAAGAAGAATGAAAGAATCCTATTATTTCGCCATTAGGATGCTATACTATTTTGCTGGAAAATGAGTGTGCGATGTGCGAGTCGTATATCCTCATTAGTGCAGCATTTCCTGTCACACAAAAATGAATGTTCCATCTCGTTATCCTTATTATACCACAATAAAACGCAGAAGCCGTTAAGGCTTCTTTCGAGGTAGTTAGCTTCATGTACATTTTAGAATCCACCAGGAAGAAAGAATTTGTCACTGAACATGTCCTTCCCAATACCACGAGAAGAAGGAGGAGGAGGAGGATGATGAGGCACAATGACTTTGTCATAGAGAGACCATGTATCACTTTACTCAAACACTAATTATCTGTTTTGAAGAATTGCTTCACATTTGCCGTACAACAGTGCATGCACGCCTTGAACAATGTAGTTGTTTGACAAGTAATGGCAAACAGAACACCAAAACTAAACACATTTTTAAAAATTCATTTGGGCCCATGTCATTAGAGGAATAGTCGAGCTTGGCAAATTAGTTAAAAAATGAGATATAAATCGTTGAAATTACATGCCAGTTTTACCCGCTCATTCTCATGTTACGTTTCACAGAAGCTAAATCAAACATGTCTTTTGCATTCCTATATGACTTTATATCTGCGTCTTTGGATTCTCTTTTACGCATAACCTCTGGAAAAGTTTCAAGAACCTATTTGGACTCGAAGTTGAACCAAACTTGAAGGAAAAAAACTTTCATATTTTTCTTGAGACACCCTTTTCAAAACCCTCATTTTGATTTATGATTGTGCAAATGACTTCCCGAAATGCAAAAAAAATATTCCAACATTTAGTAGAGCCAAAGACTTTCTTGAATACGCAGAATTATGCAAGTTTCCCTTTACATCTTTTGCCTGCACTGAGTAATTTATAGGTATTCAGCCATAGTTTGGAGAAAGCCGAGGTCATTCCAGCTGAGGATTTAAAAAATATGACCTACATAGATTAAAAGCAAGTAATCTCAATTCGCACTGCTGTGTAGCAGTAGACTGTTTAGTATTCAAGCTGTATAATTTCCTTTCACTAAAGCCTCTGCATTTTCTACAACGGTGATTTAGTTTCAATAAATTCTTCAGGAACAAGTTACAATTGGCAAAGCTTTGTGAGTGCCTACTACTCGCCTACCATAGGCAATAAATTTTCCAGTGAAAGTGAAGTTGTACTAATCCAAAGAGAACTGCCGGCTTCATTCCTGGTTTCCGAATCATTTCACGCTCTGTCCTGCTTCTGAAACACGGCTAACTAGAAAGAAAAATTAGCGTGTATCTATTTAACCAGCAAAAATACACATGTGTGGGCTTTTTAAAAGAAAACTTATTCTACAGTCACGCAATCAAAAAATGCTAATGTACTTTAAAAGGGTAGGTGTAGGCACTTAAGTAGGTACATACTTGTTACATTACACGCACAAGTAGAACAGAAAGATTAAGTAACATTGTCTGCGAAGCTTTTTATCAAATGCCTAATTTCATTTATGAAATGCGCTGATTTTTTTCTTCATTTTTGGGTTAGAAGGCCGCTTTGACGATGTAAGACGGTAAGGAAAGGCGGCACCCCATATAATTTACGGCTAATACAGCCACATTTTTTCAAAGAACTTGCAACATTGTTTCGTTCCTAAGCGGCTGGGCTTTGCTTTTAATTCGAGCAGACACACTACTACACGCGAAATGCAGTGGGAAGACCTTTAATTGTAAGCATTGGCTCTGAGAAGCCCTTCTCTTCTCATGAGAAAGTGCGAGGCAGACACGAAACTTTGCCATACGGGCAAAAC
>JAHZMY010000742.1:0-19634 GCA_027743915.1 Seira sanloemensis
CAAAGTCATAATAAATGGAATGAACCCAATCACATTAACCACATCAAACAAAATGCCGGTATTGAGTCCGGTCAACACATCGCCAAGAGTGGCAGCCATGTACAAAACATTGGCAATTATAATCCAAAGTAGGGTGTAGCCAAACGTTCTGTTGAATTCTTCCAGCATTACCGTTACTTTTGAATGTATTTGAATAGCCTAATTTTAAAATTGAAAATATTCTTCATATAACTCTTTTCACATAGTATTTTATTTTTGTATTGATAACACGATATAACTTCTTACATCATTCACATCCACGTGATAGCCCTCAAGTATGTCAATAGACTGGTCCAGTAGCTTCTTGAAGTAATACGCATACACGAGCTGGTCATTGTCAGAAAAACAACCCAAATGAGCTCAACGGTGAAAGCCATGAGCACCCAAAAGGTTAAAAGGATCGAGGCAAGTGCATTTGTGGTGTATCGATCAAAGAGATTGCATAAAACATCAAGCTCCGAAGAGCAGTACTGAGTCGTCGGATGTTCTTCGTCATGCGAGGCGGTGAGATCCAGAAATATGTTGTAGAGATTTGTGGTGGCTGCGGTCAGCTCCAGAATGACAATGAAGACAAATGCAGCAGTGTAAATTAATCCGCCTCCGCACAAACAGTAAATTACGCATTTTGCGAGGCTGATGTGCTGTAGCTCAAAAAAGACAGTTTTAAATATAGTTTAGGTAAAAATGTCCTGGATGAATTTCACAAATTCTAAAATTAATAATAAAAGTTGATACCTTTTTTCCTGAGACTATCCTTTCTCTTCCTGAAACTCGGTCACATAATTTAGATATCTTATCGCCCTCCGTTAGGAGTCGCCCAATTTTCCCCATGTTTTTCCTGAGCACGAAAATGACTGTAAAGTCGAAAAGTGTGTAGCATGCCCAAGTTGCTTTGCTAATGATTATTTTGATGGTGTGCTGCTGTTCCACATCGTTAAGGAAAATGAGGGACATGTAGATGGTAATAAAAAGGAGCCAGAGGTAGCTTAAAAACTAATAAAATGAAAAATTTACGACCTATACGTACACGTACCAAAAAGAGTGTAAAATGAATTTAAAATATTTTTAGAGTTTTTCAACCTTTAATAAAGGACTGCCTTTCTTTAGCTGGAATCGTCCACTTTCTCCATCGAAATGCAGCTTATCGGGAACAAGCAATGACCAGTGGAACAGTTTAAGGAAGGGCGTTACAAAATAAGAGTTGGGATGTGGGTCTTCGATTTCGCGTGAGAAAGGGTCCTCGCTAAAAAGAATATTTTTGATTTGGGGTGTCTTGAGAAGCCTAAAATTTTTGGTCCCTTTAAATATAGGAATGTGAGGGAATAAGACATGGCCAACAGGCTCTGGAAGCCTTTGTGTGGACTCGTTTTCAAGAAACACTGATGCCATATTTGATACAAACTTCTCATTTCAAAAGTATTTTAGAGGTAGAAAAATGATTAGGTAAGTAAACTGGAGTGAATGACAGATCTTGATCACCCCTAAATAATGTCTGAGACGAAGATTATTCGTGCAACTCCCAAAAATAGGCCCAACCTCTCTATTAAGAAGCTAATTTATTAAAGATATTAGTGTAAACAGGAAGATTGTGGAAAAAATATTGTTGACTATGTAGTCGTCTGAGCTCATGTGTGTTCCAGACATGCACCCTTTATGTCAACATAGATTATGGAACTTCAACCGAGTTATCTTTCGGGAAAAGTTGAATCACCAAAATCGAATACGTGACGATGAGACTGGCAATCTATAAATTAAAATGACAGGATGAAGCATACATTCGATAGTAGCAGTGACCATTGACATTTAAAGTTTTGGACTTACCGTAGTCATAAACTGGTAGCTGACGGTGAAAAATCCAGAGCCCTTTATTCCAATATTCGTGGTGGCCAAGTCGTAATGGACTATTGAAATGCCACACAAAGACTCGGCAGGATCCCCACATTCCTGCGAAAACCTTCCGTACTCCTCCTTTAAAATGCCTGCAAAATTTCCTGCCTACAAAATAAGTACCGGAAGTGCGCAACTCAGAAAGGACGTGGAGTAGCCACTCGTTGCACCTCTGCAGTCAGAAAGGATACGACACGTCATCGGAACATAACTGAGCAAAAGGTGAAGGCCAACGCTCAACTTTAAAATGTTCTGGGAATCGGGTAATGCGTGCTTCAAACTGGGCGAAATGTATGTGACAACAACAACCGTCCCTAAGAGGCACATCAGTCCAAATATTTGATTAAACATGTCAATTATACAACCAATCTTGTTGAACGTCCGAATTTCCTACATAAATATTAGAATTTACAATCACCAATCACCGGCGACCTTAGATCAATATATGGCTCTTTTATTTAACAGACCTCTGGAATTACAAAAAAGTGGCCGAGCTCTCTCATCGCATTAATTCTCCAATAAAAGATGACAATAAGTTGGCGAAAGATTGTGGCCCAGACACCAAGATGGAAGAAGGTCATCATCCAACCGAAAATGTTCATGAAGCTTGCTACCGCAGTGACAACCTGGACGAGGATGAAATCATCCGATGTGTGGATTTCAAATAAAATTAATGTTAGGTTTCTTATGAAGCACACTGCCATTATTAAACGTGGCATTAGTTCCATTTAAATGCAGGTTGGCGGATGAGCCAGTTGACCCGGTTAGTTCAGGATAAAAAATATTCAACAAGTAGAGGAAGATTGTGAAGGCAATATAGCCCAAAACGAATGACCACGAAAAATGAGCGACGCACTTGACCTATCCAAAAACCAAATATAGGTTATTATTGCTAAGTATGTATATAAATAAAAATGCAATTTTAAATATTTCAGTTATATTTGCACTGAATTACAATTTTGAACCGAGGCGGCGTCTTCTCCCTCAACTGCAGTTTTCCACTTAAGCCAATAATATGATTCAGTATGTCACATACACCTTTGGTATTCATCCAAAAAATGTAGAAAGTGAGAAAGCTGAAGCAAATGAAGATGAAGTAGGCTCCCTTTGCAACATCAGAAAGACCACTGTGGTCCTCGGAAGAATCTTCAGTGGCTCCGCCCAGACTTAATCCTGGAACCACTTTCATACTCAACCTGTACACGATTGTAGCTTGCCAGAAGATGCAGAATATCTGGAAAGAACAGAATATTAAAAAATAATAGCTGGTAAATAATTATTAACTGATACTGACCTTTCGATACAACGACGCTTTCACAAGAACACATTTCTTTTCCACGGCGTCGTAAGTTATCGTGTCGTGGTATGTAATTGCATATTTCATGATAAACACGAGGGGCATGATGAGATCCTCCACGATGACCGTCTCCATCTCCATAATTTGATGGTAGTTTTGCAGCGCGACATTCTTTGACCTATTCCTCCCCTCCTCGCTATGGGTCGAGCTGATTTCGTGCTTTCTTCCACTTCCACTATCCATTTCAAAGTTGTTGACGAGAAACGCAGCCAAGCCCTTGCTTTTCGAGTTCATTCTTCCAAAGCGAAAGCTTGGACAATGAAATTAAAATTCAAAAGAGAGTCACATTCACGCTCAAATGATTTTCTCCGTAAGAGCATAAGCCCACCGTCCAGAAGAATGTTTTGGACTGAGAAAGTCGTAAAAACGGTGAAAGTTTTAACTAGAAGGGAATTCTTGTGTGATGGATCGATCGCAGAATTTATTCAGGAGAGAAACACTTATAAATAGGCCTTCCAAAAAGGTACTTATAAATTATGCGACTGGGCTGTTTCTTTTTATGCCAATCTACATTTCATAATCTCTCGTGATGGATCTTTTCCTTGTTTAACTTGATTGCGTGCTATTGCACCACCACTACATACATATAAGCCACGCAGACATGAAAAACACAGCTTCGTATTTACCTGTGGAATTATCCCGGGAGTAAATATAGCAATGCCAAATTACCTCAGTAAATGGGACCACGTTGCATTTTTAATGAGTTGTTGTGATGCGGTGCTTTTGATCTTGCTTATATCCAGTTTTTGCCGTGGAACTAGTAAATGGCAATGCCAAATTACCTCAGTAAATGGGACCACGTTGCATTTTTAATGAGTTGTTGTGATGCGGTGCTTTTGATCTTGCTTATATCCAGTTTTTGCCGTGGCATTTCTGAAAAGTAAAGTATTGAATTCAAAGAATTGCTGGAGTTGTGAAGTGTAGGTTGGACTGGGTTTCACGGTTTGTAAAAGATATATTTAATCTTTTAATCATTATTGGCTTTTCTTGTTTACGACTCATCAACACTTATGATCACCGTTTCTTTATGACAAATGCACGCAAATGGACTTTCAAAGTGAAAGTGGATCAGAGAATGAGGGATTCACTTGCCACCTGCTCCTGTCATTTTGATGGGTAGGGAAATGCATGCAGAAACGCGTTTTTCTCTGAATGTGATCATTAATTCACTTGTTGGTGAACGACATTCTCCTTTTTGGGTGACAGGCGATTGACGGAACGGAGTATTATTACTATGTGATAGCAAGGAGAAAGTTTCCACTAAAATTTAAGTGACGGTTTTTGCACCGGAGACAAGAATAATTAATATGGGATGGATGGTCATAAATCATTGACACTGTTAGTGTGATGTTTCAGGATCGATGTGGGTTTCAAAATAAAAGATGTCGGCTTATTTCAGATTGCCCCAAACTTGAGTATCCATTTTTTGGTATTGCACATATGTATAAGTAGATATGTATATGCAAAAACACTGGCTTTAAGTAGCAATGTCTCTAAACTTGAATAATTCTGCTCGGTTGCTGCTCTGCTTTTTAGAAAAATCTAGAGTAAAAAACACTTTTGCGCTATGAGTATCGTTTATAATCAATAATTGAGGGAATGGTTTGCGTTGTTTGTTAAAATATTACCAATTTAATAGCCTTTGGTTTAAAGTATGTCAGTATATGTAATAATTGCTACATGTTGATTTTAAATTTTCATGATACTATAATAGTATAGTGTACAGCTTTATGTAACATCCATCAAAATATAGACTTGTACTTGTTTTTAGCTCCCTAGTGGTTTATACATAGTTGTGCAATTTTGCTTTTTAGTCCCGAATATCTGTTAAAATTAATTGCGTATGTGACTAATTAAGACTGCAATAACTGAAATAGGCAAGTCATTTAAGATGATTTAGAGTTGTTAAGTTGAGGAAACATCTGTATTGCGGTCAGAGTGTAGGTTATTGTGAGGCTCAACATCTGAAAGTGAAAGCAGTCTCAACACTTAAACGTTCATGCCTATTTTCATATTAAAATTCTAAATGCAAGTAAAGTAAATACAAAGAACTTAATTCGATTTCATTCTCACCGTAGCCACAAACTTGTACGAAATTGTGAAAAAGCCCAACCCTTTAAATCCAATATTGGCAGTGACAATGTCATGATGCACAATCGTTAAGCCATGCAGAGCTTCAATCAGTGTCGAGCTGTACACAAGCGCTGTGTTCGATACATCCTTCAATTTTCCGAATTGATACTTAATCCTATTACCAAAAGAGCTGGCCTAAATTCACGAAAAGTGGATTGGGTGAAAGTTGAGCAAATATTTACAAGTTTTAGTACATATAAGTGACTCTGATAGGCATAACAATATTAAATATATATAATCCATAATTAAATTAGGTACTTATATACCACTCGGTGAAGGTCAGACACCATCAGAATTGCACAAACGATGGGGATGAAGCTGAGAAACAAGTTAATTCTGAAACTGAGTTGGGCAATATTTTTGATGCTGGAGAAAGCTTGTTCAATGCTCGTGCTGACATAAAGCACTGCCACAAATGACCCTGCCAAAACGAGCAGGCCTGTAATCCCATTCATTTGATCGACGAGGCTGCCAATATTGTTGTAAGTCCGAATTTCCTGCGAGGATGCATTTAAAAATTAATTAATCCTTCAAAAACTCTCATTTGAAGTTTGGGTTACTTACATTTGCCAAATCAATGTGACATCCACGCTCCTGAAGAACCTGAAAGCGCCAGTGGAAGATATTGTACATTTCGCGGAACACCAGCGCCCAAAGGCCTACATGGATATACGATGCCATCCATGACAATGAATTTGCAAAATTAGCAACAAGCAAGAATATCTTCTCGTACAAGGGCGTTTCATCGATAAACTCATTCATAGAGAACCGGGCATCAGTAATGTTGTCGTTCCAAATTGAGGAAGAGCCGGAGCCTTCACTGATGAGATGCGAGATTATCGCGTAGACTCCGGGAAGCAGGTGGGCCATGATGCAAAAACCAATGAGAAACATCCAAGATGCCATTGATGCACATCGAACCTTTGTAATGTTAAGAAAGAAATCCAAATAAAATGTATTTCATGTTTCGCATAATAGTTATTACTAGTTTACTAATAGTGGTCGGGGAACGGAAATGAAATCTAAGGCAAGTTCCCGGGATAGTTCAATGGTGTGATTCATGACAGTCACGAGAGCCTTTCCCTTAGTCCAGAGAAGAAGGAAACTGATAAAGTCATATGATATGAAAGATATATATGTGAACGTCTTCACGGTTGAAAGACCGTTTTCCGACGTCTCTCCGGAAAATGGAATGATTTTCTCCACAAGTCGAGTAATTACTACAACTTGCCAAAGAAATGCTTAGCATCTATAAAAATAAAAGTATATCCACATATGTATTAATTGCATTGGAATTATTTGAAATGATCCTGAAGAACCTGATTCAATTAACTTCGTACATACCTGGCGAATACAAGAAATCTTGCCCAGAACAAATCTTTTTGTTAAAGGGTCGTATGCAATCTTTCGCGGAGTTGGTAAATAGTAGTTAAACGTTGTAACGGCGTGCTTGACAATGTCGTTAGTAATTATGGATTCGAGCTCAGTTACGGGATCTTTGACACTGGACTCGATATGAATGATTTTGAGTTGCAGATCTTTCTTTTGAAGGGACTTTTCGAAATGACCTGTGAGTGTAATGCGAGTTTTGGATGTGGGATACATGTCTGTGATGGCTAAATCTTTTAAGATTTCCGGAGAGTTTAAACGGAGCACCATTTTTGACTGAATAATTCAAATGAACGCTTTCGACGTAATGTTCTAAAAATATTATTACAGGTTTGAGTGCCTCATTTTAGAATGTATTTACTTGAAAATGCTAGGGACCATCGTGACTTTTCTGCATATTCAGTGGCACATGAATGTAAGAAAGAATGGGTTTAAGATGTAAGACGCTCAACTATTTTGCAAAACAGAATTTACGTCAGACTCTTATCATAATATGTATTTTGGTGTGGTCAAACTACCAAATTTGATTGTCTGTAAAAACTGGTGCATGATAAAACGTAATTGCTTTTATTGTTCGGACATTTAGGTATTTGTATTAAACTCCTTAATGTTGCAACATTTTAACCTATTCTAGTTAAATAAACAAGAAAAACTGTGTCATTGTGTAAAACCAACAAACATGTTTTCGACCCCTAAAGTTATTCATATATGTTCCAAAAATGACAGCATTTAAGATTAACTCATTTTATTCATGCGTCTGTATTCTGAAATACAGAATCTGTATCCAGTTTTTGTTGTGTAGCATTGCTTTTCCCTCAAGATTTCACTCAGCATGCCCCCTTCTCTCTTGCGCATTTTGGCATCAAATCGACATTTATGATTAGGCATGTCAATCGTCAGTCTCCCATTAATAAGCATTCGAAACTCCTCAAACCAATTTCACGGCAAGCTCAGAGTCAGAGTGCTTCCATTAAAGGCCACGTTTCGAAACACAAAGCGCGTCTTTGTTGTTTTGGCTTTCTCGCTTCACTGATCATCATCATACTTCTCTGCGGTAATTTGAGAGAACATAACACACTGTATCGCCGAGCGATTAGTCAAGCTTATTTATTTTTCTCAAACAGAAATCAATACAAAGATTTTTTTCCTTTTTTCTCTCGGTGGCACCTAAAAATATCCTATATATCATGCACAGATGACGCCTTTTCAATACATACATTTTTTATAAGCACTTGTCTGTAACTTTGTTTGAGGTGAAGTATATAAGCAACAAAGTTTTGAAATTATGTAAGTGAGTTGTCTCAGAATGAGTCATCCTTTTTTGACTCAAGTCACTCGAGTACACATTATCCGTGCAAATGCACATAATTTATTATCCAATTTTCAACTCTTCACCATATACCAGAGAGGCGGGTGAAATGGTAAAAATGCATCTCTTTTCTTTCTTTCTCGCTGTAAATATAAATTTAGAAATTGTTGAAGCCCCAAATGTGAAATTTATGTAACGCTTGTTTAGACAAAATTAAACGGTTTCTTGTTCATCTTTCTTGTATCTATATTCTCATCATCCTCGTCATGACACAAAGTAGGGGGAAAGCTTTTCGCTTTGGTCACATGAGAAATATGTGTTCGGGAGAACAATTCATTTTTAGCCTGCTCCGCTGGTGTCCTGCACCCACGTTTGTTCTGGAAAGTGACCTTACCATCATCATAGCGTTTTTTTTCGTGAAAAAACTTTAGTTGTTCCCAACCGAATATTTTAGCAGCGGGTTTGTACATCAAGCAAGCACGAGCAGATTAATTTAACAACTTTTTATTACCATCCTGGCGCTACACGGTGCAATATAGAATTTCGAGGAGGATTTTAAAGGTTTTTAAGACTCAACCTGTTTTATGTTGACGCTTAATTCCTCCCCTGCGTGCACTAATTGATCCTTTTGCATTGTATTTATTGGTGTATGTAAATGACTAAAATATTTTGTATGTCTTCTGCATCCTGTGATGCTGACTCGATATTTTGTAGGNTGTTGACGCTTAATTCCTCCCCTGCGTGCACTAATTGATCCTTTTGCATTGTATTTATTGGTGTATGTAAATGACTAAAATATTTTGTATGTCTTCTGCATCCTGTGATACTGACTCGATATTTTGTAGGGATTAAACAATACAAATAAATTTGTTTTAAGCTTTTCTTCTTCAAAATATCTTTTCAGTGGAATTTTTTTATCTCTCTTGGAATTGAGTCGAAATAAAAAAGGTGATTTTTGAGTAAGTTCATTGTAAAAACTATTTTGAACCAGATATCTGCTCGTTTGATGGGAATGGGAAATAAAAGATTTTACTGATTCTCATTCTTCAGATGCATTCCAAAGCCGGTATATTGTAGATGAGCAATGAGCATCAATTTGCACTCGTATGCTTCTGCTCTTCTACGTACAATGTGTGCGCTCACTCCGATCCGGATATTTTCAATCGCTAATCTGTTTCATGTAACAAGTGCCGTAGAGTAGCAGCAGTTTAGCACATTTAAATACCACAGAGAAAAAAAATCTCATCCTAAACTCAAATCTCAAATGTTAGAAAACAAGGGGATAAATAAAACACACCATATTTGCATGTCACTTTAGCTCAGGCTTTTGCATTTTAGGAATTAGCCCAGATGCATTAGCTCTCAAGTTTCCCTGCAAATGTAGTACACGAGCCTTTTCATAGGAATGATATTTTTTTCTCTTCATTCACTTCAGGAGAATGATGACGCTCGTGTTTGAAAATGATGTAAGCGGAGCGCAAAACCCCAAAGTTTTTCCCTTTTCCAGGTTTGCTATTTTTATGAATGAAAATTTATCTCGGCTGACAGAGTCCCAAAAAAATCTTACTACGTCGCATGCGCTGTGCCCTACGAAAGGAGAAACAATGTTGTCAGAGGAAATATTTTGTGTCTCTAGCATTCCTTCCTCAATAGCCAACTACGAATGACGTCAAAAGAAATGAGAAACGGAGGAAGGGAGATAGAAAAAAAATTCATTCTGTCTTTTCTTTTTCAGCTGCCCACGCGCTAGTGCTTCTCAAGAAGGCGTGTCGTATCATGAATTTCGAGCAGTAATTATCTGCAAAATTATTATGTGGCCTTTAATTGCCTCTCCAACATTTTCCAATGGGGCTGATGATGGGCATAGAAGGTGGCTCCTATAAAATGTGGGGTGTGCATAATCTATGCCTTATTTCAGTCCAAATGTTTATTTTTGAAATTGTGGGCATACACACACACTCTGCCATACCAAGATGGAAAGATGAAGAGTCACATCGGAATGCTCAAACTGTCTATTTGAACAGCCTCAAATAAAAACTAACATTGAAACCAAGACTTTAAAAAAAACCAAAGATGATACGCTGTAACGTAAACACACTCGTTCAAATCAGAGTTTAAATATGCATTTCAGAAATAAAGTGTGCTTTTTCTTCATCATCTCATATAAGCAAAGTGAAAATCGCCACGTCACGTACATATGTACATCCAAAGAGAGAGAGAGAGAGAGAGAGATTTGACAATCAAAATCCGTTTTACGAAAAGCAGATCCTCGTTTTGAATCAGTACACCGCGAACTCCACACCGAAGTGACAAAGGATGAATAAAAGAGTCAACAAGCATGAGACAATTTGGATCTCTCTCTCTCTCTCTCTCTGCACGAGAGTGATAATCTCCACCGGAAAGTAAAAATACACACGTAGGTGAATACTTGCCTACCTTAGGTATATTGGGGAGGATGGATGGATGGATGGTGCTAAAATTTCTAAAAATGTAGGGAGCATACCACAATGTGACATTAATAATGAAATAAGTATGCACTGATAGGGGAAAGGAAGACAAATATGCTTGAGGAAAAAACGCATGGTTCACTTGTAATATGGCTTATCTCGGAAGAAAAAAAGCACATGTGGTTTATCTCCCTTTACAACTCTCTGATTCAAAATTCCATTAGGAAGATTGTGCAATATGTACTTGTCTCTGAAGATTCGTTTTTTTCTCTCTGGTGATCTGCACATGTGAAAATGTGAGTGTGTGTGTAACTTTATTCAAATCTTAATGAATATAATGTAGTAATGCTTATGCAGAACAACAACAGCTCAACCGGCTCAACCGAAATGCTCCGAAAGCCTGGTTCCCCCTGCAAGAAAAACGTCTTTCTCGTCAATGTGACGAATAGCAGTGATAAGGTTCGGGAGTCTGCTTCTTTTCGAAACTGCTGAGAACAAGTGCTGTGTTCTCTAGGTATTTTTTTCTTAGTTCTCAATACATATCTCAAAGGTGTTGTGGGTTAACCACATCAAAAATTTGTTCAGTGTAAAGTGCTGTTGGAATATTCATCCACTGCAAAAAACGATAAGTCTCAAAGCTCGGAACCATTTCGAGTATCATACAATGGTACTTTTGGTGAAGCCAAGAGGCACATATTTGTTTCTCGTACTCATTCGAAAATCATCACATAAAGTTTGGTAGAGAAATCCATGAGAAACATTACATGCATAGTGGAAACTACTCCACAATGGTAATCTTGCATAAATCTCTACGTGTGTGTTCATTGGAACTTTGCAGATCGCAGTAATTGTTCACTGAAAAAGATACTCATGGAATGGGTAACGAGTAGATACAGATGCGGTGCTCTTCTCTCTGCTGTTATTGTCGTGTGGGCACTTTTGGATGGCCAATCTGAAGGGAAAAATATTAAAAACTTGTTCCATGTGCCTAAGCAGTGTATCATCTGCCGGATTCAAATTAGAAAAAAAATATAACAATATATTCACACAAAAAGTATTGATAAGATGTAAGTACGTGGCTCTTATTAGGAGGAGGTGAATGACGACGAGGAAAAAAGTGTGCGAAATTTATTATCTTTTCTAGTGAAGTTTTTTTTGCTCTCGCTGAAAGTGGTAGCACTCAGGAATTTATTATTACGTAAATCATGAGCTAATAAGTGGTTCAAAATGTCGTGGGAAATTAGCAGAAAATTAAGAGGGATAAGAATGTGATACGATAATGAAACTCCCATTTCCTTGTGTACCAGGCACGAATTGTCCATGGCACATGAGAAATTAAATAAAAAAGTTTTTTTGAGCTAATGAACAAAGTGCGTCTATTCTTGGATCTTTGAAGTACTTTGAAGAGGTAAGGAGTATGGATTGGAGCTTGTCGCCGACAGAATCATTCGCATCATGTGCTGATTAGCACCGCAGGTGCAGTCAACGAGTTTTTGTTTGGAACCAATTGCCTTATTGAAATGTGCAATTAAAGTATTATTTGACATCGATCAGTGTGCCTATTGCATCGTTTTTAAAGGTGACAACGAACCACTACGATATTGAACTATTAAGTGCAGATATTTGATAAACTTTACAAATTATTGTATAATTAAGTATTTGCAATCAAAGTTGTGCACACGTTTGAAAATGTGATTTTATATACTCAACTGTCATTATTAAATACACGCGTTTGAAATGTCAACTATACATTTACATGCAGTTAATACTTCTTGAAAATGAGTTAAGCATTTGACTTTTGCTACTTACCTTGAAATTTCCCAAGTGGGCATGTTTCACGAATGGGTATGTGCAAATGCAAGTGGCTCAAGTGTCTGTTCAGACTACTGGAATACATACAAGGTGAAGTGCCTCCGCCGAGATACTGAAATCGATAAAAAAATTATATGATAATTTCAGCTCATTCGTGCGAGACATGAAAAGGCATGTATACAAAATACAACCGCAATATACCCGTCATGATAACACCATAATTTTCATACTCTCGTAAACTCTAATCAACTCGGTGCTTCAGAGCAAATGGGCCGGTGGAATTGTCTATTTGTCAATTAACTCTGAGAATAATAGTAAATTGTAAATACATGAAAAAAGGTTTGGAGACAAAACCACATGTTTTTTTTCTCTGACTGATTCAATAAGGAATTTCATTTGAGTGGGAGGGGAAAAAATTAGAGCTTCGACGGAGGTTTATTGGATGCTCCTTGCCAAATCGTGTGGAACACACGGGAAACACAGACTTTTTGTTAAGTGAACGGACGGAAACGACGTAGGTGAATGAATGAAGTAAGCCAGGAAAAAATAACTTAGCACTAGTTACCCACTACTACTACATTAGTTAGATCATCAACATGAACGTGACACGTCCCTGTATAAATAATGCAATTTGCCATCGACGTAAAAGTAACCTCGAAACCTGTTCTCTCAAAGTTGACAGTCATTTCCATCGGGACTGAATACTTTTCTTGTTGAGAGCGGAAATGGAATAATATTGCCACATTACAACAGCCACCAACCGCAGCAGCAGTAGTGAGAAAGAAAAGAAAATTTTTGTTCGTCAACTATCACACTTTTACCTTTCCTCGTCTCTCTCTCTCTCGGAATTCTTTAACCAAATAAGCAATAAGTTGTGTCGAGAAAACTTGCAGTTTTTATCTCGCCTTGAACAAGATGTACGAGTGGTTTCCTAAAGTACACTTGCCTTTTGTTTGCATACATCCACGGAAAGGACGATATTTGCATTGATGAAAAAGGAAAAACAAACAAGGACTGCGGGAGAAGAAGAAAAAAAGAAAAACATGAGGAAATCAAGAGGAAAAACAGGATCGAAGCAGGAGAAAAAGAAGAATAAACATTTTTCATTAAAGTTGTAAAAAAAGCTAAAAAAAGCATCTCTCATCTAAAGAACAACCCCCATTTGGCTTGTATGGGCTCAAGTACAAGTCAAATTTTCAAAAACTCGCGCGCGACGCGACTCCATCAAAACAGTAAAAGCGTTTGCTTCCTCGTCTTCCAGTAAAAGCAAAGCAGACGCTGCTTTCATCCTGCCTTCGCTTCGTTGTATGAGACATGTACAATGAATGAATGTAGGTATATACTTTGTGCTTAACAGTCTCAAAAGCGTGTGTATATCGGCTTTTGATTTTTATTATTTTCCTTTTCATCAATTCCAAAAAATAAAGAACCAAATGGAGCATATTCACAGAAGAAGGGGAACAATAGTGAAAGTTTTGCAGCTTTGAAACGAGATATTCATGTATTACCATGTAATTTTCGATTTCCAATATTCACTCTCTGTTTCATCTTGCGGCAAAAGTTGTTCTCATCATGAAGGTTCAAATTGTGTCTGTGTTTCCTACCGTTACCAGTTACAAATCATTCGTGGAGAAAGTACAAAAGGAAAACTGCGACTGTATTTCTTTTACAAAAGTTTTGCTTGTAATTGCTCTATTCATTGTGAGCAAGGCGTTGACAGCAAATAAAAGCGGTTGTTGTGAACTGTTCTCTCCAATTCGTGAACGAGTTCCCTTTGACTTGTGGCAAAGCACGACGTTCTCTCCTTCGTCGCATTTTTTCGTTTCCTCCTTTTCCCTGTCACAATATCTACCTACTTTGTTTATTAATATCTTTGAAAAGTCAAATTTACCGTATTCTGTATCATAGTCATAAAAAATTCTAGAGAGAGAGGAGAAAAACGTTTGGTGATAAATAAAAAATAGTTTTTTCTTGACTACGTATACATTTTCTCTCTTTCTCTATTCTGGTGCTGTGATTTTTGTACATATCTTTAAGTACACAGTTTAAGTTGATTTATTTGTCTGAAAGTCTGCTTGTGCACATACTTTGGTGACAAGATGATGTTCACTGGGTCTCCTGCGCGGAGGAGAACTTCCCAGAGCTCTAGCACGGCTCGTGGAAGAGGCGGTGCTGGTCAAAATGACAGGAACAGCGGTGAGACCATGAGGACACGTCATAATTATGAGGTAATTATTTTATATCCTCATTATGATTCAGAATAAATTCCATTCGTATGATGAACGGAAAGCAATATCGTACAGATCAGTTTTGGCATTGAGTGAACCTTATTATATCGTAGTATGAGAGGCTCTGATGATGTGAGTTTTTTTTTGCTTTTGGATTTTGCAAGCTTTTCTCCAAATGATACCCTAAGCACATGTGACAGATAAATCCCATCAAATTCCCAAAAGTGATCGTATCTGTCATTCAAAAAGGCAGTTAGAATATTTGCTTAGGCTTTTACCAAACTCACGCATAACATAGATCAAAAAGAGTGGAGGAATTTTTTGGTTCTGCTTTGATACAGATCTCAAATCTCAGGTTAAAAATGTAAAGGCTAAAAAGTGGTCTTTAATGTTTTTGGGAGATTCCATATCGTTTCTCTCATGAATCATCATGAATATTTCAGAGATATTCCACCTGTTCCAGTTGTAAAAGAGACGGGTTTATGAATTATTTGTAAACGCGTGTCAGTCTATATTCATGTTCTTTATGTGTGTGTGTGTGCACTTGTGTTTGTTTGCCTTTCGGTTTTTTCTCCATTTCCTTCCACTTTTTTCAATGTTTCTGTTGTTGAACGGTAGTCCTTCCCCGAAAAATCGCTTTAAATAAGGTTTATTATTAGAATCATCATGAAGATGTTTGAGAAAACATTCAAACGCGCTATGAAAATACTGCAGAGAGTTCCAGTTGTAAAAGAGACGGGTTTATGAATTATTTGTAAACGCGTGTCAGTCTATATTCATGTTCTTTATGTGTGTGTATGTCTGTGTGTGCACTTGTGTTTGTTTGCCGTTCGGTTTTTTCTCCATTTCCTTCCACTTTTTTCAATGTTTCTGTTGTTGAATGGTAGTCCTTCCCCGAAAAAATCGCTTTAAATAAGGTTTATTATTAGAATCATCATGAAGATGTTTGAGAAAACATTCAAACGCGCTATGAAAATACTGCAGAGTTTTTGGTTATGTTAGGGAAGCATAAAAAGATGATGAGCCATCTAACATATTTGCCCTGTGCGATCAATATGCACCTTTTTGCACTCAAACATTTTTCACGAATACTACGAAGAAAGAAGGAAACGGGGTAAAAGACGAAGTCAGTTTATTTTCTTTCATGCATTATGCATACCACAGGCGGGTAGATATGTACAATGTGTAAAAGAATGCATTTTCCAATGTAGTAATACATGCCACGATTTCCGTTTCTTCGTAATAAGTTTGAAATCGGGAGGTAAAGTGAAATGTGGCAGAGAGAGAGAGAGAGCGACGGACAAATCGCAGAAAGATTCATTTATTATCCTGGTTTCTCATAATGTTATGCCTAAGTGAAACCACGCCAGTGGTGTATTACCTTCACACACACAGCTGCCTAATATTTTTCTTGCAGCATGGTAGACAAGTCAACTGAGAACGACATCTCAATCATGTTTGAATATAGACAATTTCAACACGAAGAATAATGTTAGATTTTTGCCCTCAAGAATATTCTTTTGGAAAGGATTTCTTGTCTCATCAAAATCTACCAAATTGCATGCTAATGACACGTTGTCATTCTGGCTCCAGCAATTGAGCAATACTTTGTCACTGTACATATACATAAAGCACGCACAAAAGTGTTGTCTTTTAACAAAAACATTCCAATATTTTATGCATATTGCAGAAGGGAGAAAGAAAAGTTCATTTTCCTTCATACTCCTCACAAGTCACTCAACATTTTCGCTTAAAGGAATTGCAAAAATCCTATCGCGAACCTTCCCGTTTGTAATACTTTGTCTACATGCTATTGGAAAATAACCAATATAATGGCTCGCATTTCTCATTTTCTTCAAATTCACGAGCTGTAAAACGCAAGATTGAATGTAGGGGAATGGCTTCTCTGGCTTGCAACTTTTCTATGCATCATCATCATCATCGCACTGTCATAAAGCCTATACATTATCTCCTCCTTTCAATTTCGTGGTGTACAACTTCAAAAAAACGTCTACAGCAATTTGGTGGAAACAGGAAGATTCCTCCACACAAAACTCTTTTCACTCTTCCTTTTATTCCTGGTTCCATATTGCACCTTGATGGGAAGTGATGTTCGCGGGTGGAAGTGGAGGAAGACGCGAGACAAAAATTGTAAGAAACTTGCAAAAATTTTGTGGAGCCAAGAACATTTTTTGATGATGGAACTCCTACATATATATTTTTTTCTTGAGTTGCCGGCTCACAAATTTTGAGGAAATATTTATAATTTATGTGCTCAGTAGCGGGTGGTAGTGTGGTGAGGTGGGAAGCTCTTTCCTTTTCTTGTCTCCCATGAATGAATGAGATGGATAAATGCTCTTAATGAAAACATGGCATGTGCTTACCAAATAATCTTCTGATAGCTTCTTCCCTCAAACCATGAGAGGTCTTCTGAAAGAGAAGCCTCAAAAAAGGAAGAAAAAAACTTTCTCTCTGTTGTATTGTTTGTTTCCATTTCCCAACTTGTCCCCATAAATTTTCAGTGTGTCTCCTTTATTTTGACGTGCTGCCTTTGTTCATAATTCATGCTGAGGAGAGAATAAGAATTTGAGAGAGAGAGAGAAAGACGAGCGAGAGACTTTGATGGGAAAATGGAACTCATTTTGGAGTCTCCACCGCCAAATTGACTGATTAGTATGACTTACCATCGCCTCACCGTTTCCTTTTGCTCAAAGCTTCAGAAAAAGAGAAAAAGAAAAAAAGTTTTGGTTTTGGAGAAAGAAGAGAGGGAAGCTTCTTTTAATCTAACTTTCATCTTTTGGTTCACATGAGCATAAAGCATTTTCCATATAATCTGCTTAAGTCACTACTACTACACTCTCTTTTCCCTTTCGTGAATAAAGCAATGAGAGGAAGCCGCAGTCATTCAGGTTTGGTATGAGCCTCTCATTTGTATTCGTAAATATTTTATTGTGTCTTTTGAGCATATTTTGTACGTGCGTGCTCGAAATCTACTCCTCTCTCTCTCTCTTTCTTCTCTTGGGACAACCGAAATCTGTTGTTTGAGTGACAGCTGTGTGCCAATTTGACATTGTTCAATAAGTACAATGTGATATGTTACAGCGCACAAGTTTTATTTTCTTAATATCAAGTCCAACATATGCCTTCATTGTGTCGGGAGAATTTGGCGACTCCGATTTCTCATTTCTCCAAAAGAAAAACAAAGCGGAGAGAAAACAAGTTTTCAAAATTTTATTGTCTATTTGTTTTGCAATCTAAGAATAGCAACTGATGTTTTGTTCGAATCCTCATAATAATGAATGGTAGTTTATGGTAAATGATGGAAACTTGAGAGAATAACTATTTTAGCGCTTTTCAAATCTCAAAATATTATCAGTTTTCTACGAGGGAGCATTAAAGAGAGAAAATGTTGTTATGGGGGAAAATAAGTCTACACGGTTCAAAACTGTTTGAATTAGGTGGCATATTTTTGAAAACATACATAACATGTATCCATGGGGGTAGATTGAGGAGCGAGTGAATCGGGAAGAAGTAAAAGGCAAATTGTATTATTAGAAAGAAATATGCAAGCTGTCGGTTTGACTTCCTTTATGCCATCCTGACTTCTCTGCTACACGCTTTTCCTACAACTTTTTTTTATCTTGGGAGAAGAACGATGATGATGTGATGATAACTATGTGAGTATTTTTGAAGACTATATTTTCACTTAATAATATAATATACTGCTTTGGCTTTTAATATATAGGTATTTTTCCTTCCCTCTCTCTCTCTCCTCCAATTTTTTCAAAGTCTGTGGGCACACGTAATTTTTTCTCTTTCTCGAAGATGGGAAAGAGCAGAGAGAGGAAGGGCATATCGATAGGGAAATGAAATAGGTAATATAATACGGTTGGAAATATGCACACGATAATGCTCATCTTCCATAATGAAACTTGAAGAGGATGATCAAGTTTTTAGGAGGGAATAAAAATATAATAATGATATGCTTAGAATGTGTATGTCTCATCTCATTTCTTATAAATATCTGCTTTTCCTCTCCTTCCCTCTTTTCATGTGAATACCATTTTCTTTGAATCCGAGAGGAGAAAAGAGAAGAAGCACAATGCTACTTCCGTTAATCATACTACTGGCAGAGAGAGAGCTCACTCAAGTGACTGAGTGAGTGACGGCTGAAAAGAAGAGAAGAATGAAGGAGGAAGACGAACAAGGGAAATAATATTATGGTAGAATGACTTTTCGAAATCAAGTAGGCATATATTTTTCCTCTCTCGAACTGCAAAGGAATGGCTAAGACGGAAAAGTTACTAATGAATTCATACTCATTGTTAAATTAGATCTGAGACCGTTTCTTTCTGCAGATTTAAGCGATAAGTTGGGATGGAAAATGGCGGCAAAATGTTCTTTGGTGGTGGGTGAGATATAGGTGAAATGAACATGTACATGAACATGTACATACCTAAGTAATCATTAATATACGACCAGTCACGGAGGAAAAGTCTTATTGATTATACACATATGCGCATACCTGGGTAGTGAAGCAACGACGGATGAGAAATCAACTCCCCCTCGGGAGTCTCTTCTGAGGGAATTGTGGTCGACTGTTGGCAAATTTTCCAAGCATTTCTTTACCCGACATGTTGGAAAGGGAAATCTTGGATGTTCCTAAGTGGCGAATAATAACCTGATATGCCTACTTGGTTTGGTGGAAGGGCACGCACTTATTAGGAATTAAAAGGTTCGGGTAAACCTACTTCATGGATTGTATTATGTACATACATATAAGTGAAGTAATTTTTAAAAGCCATCTTCGTATCACTGTTCTTTGAGAAAAAACTTTTCTGAGACGCATGCAATTATATCAGGAACAAAAAACGGTCTTATTATTAAATACTCAAAAAGTTTTGTGAAAAAAGTATTCCCTGGTGTGACTTCATTACAAGTTACACCAACGATATAGAACTGTAAACAGTTTAGGTTCACTTGGGACTAGAAATAATTTCTATAATTTATAGGACTGATGTGAGATAAGTAAG
>JAHZMY010000743.1:0-14034 GCA_027743915.1 Seira sanloemensis
GAAATGACCTAGAGATGATAAAAGTTAGAACTGTTGCGTTATGTATAGTTCTTCAAGTTTTTTTTTTGGCAAAAAGGTAAGTTTAATATATCATCAAGTTAACGCAAAGTAGGTCACTGTTGTCTAAGTACGCGTTTGATTTTTGATGTGCACCATACATAAGTGAATATAGCAAAAATAATAACCCTAACTTTATCAATTTGGATGCAATAAAAAGCCTTTATACTTCCCCCAGGGTGGAATTTTTGAACCCATATTAATTATTAATTTGTACAAAAGTCTATGTATGTAGGTAGACACAAGGAATATGTGCTGTAGGCAGCCGCCTTTATTTTTTCTTACAATAAATATAATTACTAATTCACGTCCATCCCGCCGTTTCATTAAGTTCATGATACGCATTTTAAGGACAGTTCGTTTGGGTCGAGATAATATTTAATTGTGTGCAAATTAAATACATCTAACTTGAATTTATTTACTGTGAGAAAAAAGGTTTCCATGTTGCTTTCCGAAATCGCCCCATGCTTCACTTTCTAATCATCAATAATATCATTAAGTGCAAACCGCTAACAAGTAATAGACACGATGAGTTTATTTTTCATTGCGTTTTAAAAAATTGTAACTTTATCGCGTCGTATACTCTGTATTTTTTACATACCATGCAGGTACTTTTTTTAAAATACCGCAAATATATATGGAAACGAGGCGCCATATTTTGCGGTAAAGCGGGCGCTATGCAGATGCGTCTGTGTGAACTTGAAACAACGTGCGCGCGGATGTTGTCCTATTTATGCATGGGCACATAAAGTGCGTTATAGTAATATGCAAACTCTTTCTACTAATTGTTTACAATTAAATTTATGTTTTAAGAAAATTTAATAAAAGCTGATAAGCGATTACCCAAAAGCTCACGTCACCCAAAAAGCCAAAAGCTGAACAACGGAGCATACGCTTAAGGCTATAATTACCTCAAAAACAGAGCGCCTCATTTGCATATATATTTACGATATTTTTTAAAAAAGCACCTGCATGGTATGTAAAAAATACAGAGAATAGGAGAAAGTTGCAAAATTTTAAAACCCAATGAAAAATAAACTCATCGTGCCTATTGCTTGTTAGACTACATATTTTGCGACATCGCAGAGCGACTAGTCCAGATCATATTTATTGCCAATCTATGCATCATAATTTACAAAGAAATATTTTTTAAGGAAATTGGGTTTTCTAAATTGACCATTTATCTACATTATTGTAAAATTACCACTGCATATTAAATTTGCCAAAAAAATCATCTGCGCGAAAAAATGAATAGCATGCTAATTTTTGCACCCAAGTATCTCGTGAAAGTTTCCTGCTCCGTCAGCATTTTGCTTTATAGCTATAGATGTTACGATCCACCCCATTACACAAAAATAGACCATATCTTTATCACAACCATTAAACTAAGGAGTAAAATTTTATTTGTGCCACATATATAGCTTCAACAAGTTGCTGTTGCAAAAAGAAGAGCTGGAACAAAAGTACTTACATCTCCTACAAATCGTAGAGTCGGAGAAGACTGCAAAATGGCAGTATACAGTTCAGTGTGAGCAACTGGCATCCGAAATTAAGAAGCTTAGATCCGAGGTTAGATATAAACAATAAAATAATCCTTGTATTGTAGATGTTGTCTACTTCCCAACATTCTGGGAAAACGTTTTTTTAGCAATCTTAGAAATGATTATTATAAGTATTGCTCAATTTCATTATTCTTTTCACTTCAAAAAAATGTTTCACATTGCCCTTATATGACAACTTCTAAGATTGCTAAATTTTATCTACATGTTGATATATGATGATCATAATCATAATTACTCGTGTTCATGTCTGTTCGTCAAATCTTTTCTCCAAAATAAATATGTCACCGAAGTCACGTACTCTTTACAAAAATTAGCTAGGCTTCTGTACTTCCACAGCAAAAAATAAACAGATTTTTTTATTTTAATAGCTTTTGATCAAATTGCACAATGCTGAGATGGAAAAACCTAAGTTTGCATATACAGAAACAAACAGAATACTGAATTCCATGACCAGCTTCACAAAAGTAGTGCAGTACATATTTGAATGCCTGCTGAGAACGATAAAATTTTTATATATTTTTTGTTGAATTGTTTTAAACACTTTTAGCTAAACAAATCACTTATAAGTATGACTACTGTGTACGTAGGCGATTTCGTGGAGTCGGGATTCCATGTGAGTTTCGTCCATATGCCATAAGATTTTAGCCGAGAGTAGTGCTATATACCATATAGAGTAATATGCATGATGATAAGCGAGAGTCAGAGTTGAAAAGGAGAAATTAAAGCAATCTATTCAAATAGTGCAAACTTAGAGACAAAGATAATAAATTATTAGAGGTATGCACTAGTCTTTACACGGTAAATTATGTATATTTTCTCTTTTTTTTCTTGATTTACAACATTTTTTTCCATCTTTGAAAGAAATGAACCCTATATTTTTGGTGCAAACTTGGTCAGAAGTTGTTTTGTTTGACAAGTAGAGTCTCAAATTAATTAGGATCAATAATATAAACCTAAACCATATATAATATATATCTATTCGTTTTAGAGTGTAGATCTAGAACAAAGTTTTTAGCAATCTCTAGTGAAAGTTTTCGTCCGTAGCGAGTGTTGCTTTCATTTAAAAGAGTCTCTCTCTCGATTTTGTTCGTTTTGCGGAGGACTCTGCGAAAGACGCAGTTGACTGACATGTGCGTAGTCCTTAAAGTAGTCTGTTTTTCTTGTTCCCATTTTTTCTCAACCGATTCCTGTGTACCGGTAATGGTCGTGTTTGTGTGACGCTAAATTGTGACTGCACCCTCCATACCGCTACTCTCAACCTTTGCTGAAAAAAAACTCATTACCAAAAAAAACAATCAACTCTCGCACACACACACGGTACTGGCGGTGTTGTGTAATTGTAATTTTGTGCGGTGGTCGACCGTCTCTTGTAACCTTTGTGTGTGGTCCTGTCTATGCTGTGGCGGTCCGTTTTATGAATTACTACAATGTAGCTATGCGCGTTGAAAAAGGAATGGCGACTAGGGTCAGGGAGCAGCTCCTCGGCGACAGGTTCTCAGCAGTTGGAAACCGACGATCTCAAAAAGATCAAGAAAGTTCAGAGCTTTTTCCGCGGATGGCTGTGTCGTCGTCGGTGGAAGCAAATTGTGGAAGAGTACATCAAGTCACCACATGCCGAAGCGATGCGTAAACGAAATAGGTCTGCAGTCTGTTTCTCTCTCAACTTGTACTTGATGTGTATTTTATTATTTAGGAATTACTATGAATTACTACAAGAAACTGTAGAAACAAGCTTCTTCTTGGTGTCAGCAATTTTTTAAATAAACGTCGTTTCTTTGCTTCTTTTTATTTTTTAAGTTTGGTATTTCGTATGGTTGAGGCTGAGGAGGAGTACGTGGAGCAGTTGGAGGTCGTAGTGAGTGGCTTTCTTCGACCCATGCGGATGGCGGCGAGTAGCAAGAATCCACCGGTGACGCATGAAGACGTTTCCTCAATCTTCCTGAATGTCGAGACGGTCCTTTTTCTCCATCAGATCTTCCTCAAGGGTCTCACTGCTCGCATTGAGCAATGGCCGACGCTCGTTCTAGGTATAGGCAAGTAACACTTTTGGTCACTCTCTCCTACTCTGTGTCTCTTTCAATGTCTGCTCGTGGCTCCTGCTGTTCTTGCTGAGAAAATTTGCATTTTAAAACTGAAACTAAAGAGGCGGACACCTGTTCCACTACTTCAACTTCTCACCCAGTAATGTACAGCTATGACTTTGACAACAACTATGTTGAATGATAAAAAAAGAACATGTAAATGTCTATAAAAAGCAACTGCTGAAAACTGAAAGGCATATTTCAACTATATTTTTTGTCTTTTTAAAAAAATCCCAGAATACCCCAAAAAATCAATATAGCATTTTCACAAAAAAATGTGCATCAGTTGACTACGGTTGAAAGTCTTTGTCCGTGTATAATGAAAATGTACCTGGAGAAATGTTCGTAAGTGTATGTGCATGCAATCTGTGTCTATTCTTATCTACATGATGGGTATAATGTAAGTAATGGATGCTCGTTTGTTGAAAACCTTGCCTTCACAATTGCTTGAACAACTATTGTATAAATATGAATGATAAATCCCTGGAAAAAAATTTGCATGTAGCCCCTGAACTGGGACTAAAGCATGATATTAAATCTTTGAAGCTCTGAAGAAGAAAGGCTAAACGAAGTTGTAGTATGATCGGTAGCATGTTTTCAAATTTATTGGATTGAAAATGATTGTCATTGTCCGTGATGAGTGATGCATGGTGCATCGCATGCCTTTTCTAATACTTTCAGCATTACTTTGGAAAAAAGTGTTAAAGCATTGTACAACATTCAAGATTGGGGTCTGGGTATAAAAAAAGTGATTCGTGTGATTCTCAAATTGCTCCATGGAACTATTTCAATCCAATAAATTTACAGAATGTCCCTTAAAAACTCCTTCTTCGTTGCTTGACTTGTCTCGCATGAATGAGCACATACGACATTAAGTCAATCAAACTGAATGATAAGTAACTTTGGTGCTTCCGCTTTCGCACAATACGAAATTAGCTACTATACATATATGCAAAAACCGTATTTATCGCATGTTGTGCCCAAATCAAGTTACAATAACTCACTCTGTACTTGCCACTTATGAAGCAGTAAAAAAAACTTTCACTTAAAAAAACTTTGAAAAAAAACAGAATGTAAGCACGCTGCATACTTACATCGCCAAACAGAAAAGTCCATTTGTTGGTATTTGTACATATTGTCTTGTAAATATGAACCTTTAACTGTGTGTTAGAACTTTATTATATGTGTGACGTGAAAGATCAAGACTTTTTTCTTCCTTCGAGTCCTTCTCATTTCCTTACAATTACTAACTGGCAGGAACGTGACGAGTTTGATCATTTGACTTTTAAGGACAAAATGTTTTCTCGAAAAGTCTAAAAAAATCTTAAAAGGAGAGAAAGGCCAATTTGTTACTTGTAAAATTTAATTAGTTTAATGTTTAAATGTTTGATCCTCTTTTTTCTCTTTTCTTTACGTAATC
This sequence comes from Seira sanloemensis, assembly GCA_027743915.1. Taxonomy (NCBI): domain Eukaryota; kingdom Metazoa; phylum Arthropoda; class Collembola; order Entomobryomorpha; family Entomobryidae; genus Seira; species Seira sanloemensis. The sequence continues at coordinate 5,121 of JAHZMY010000743.1, forward strand.
TAGAAATTGATATTGTAGAAAATTGTGTAATTCACTTTTAATAACGATGCAAACGATTTCTACCGAAAAATAAGACATTACATCATACACGATGATACATTTTTGCTCACACAAAAGTACACTGTAGAAAAATAGATGTGTGAGTCTATCGCCATACATTATCCCTAAATCACGACACACTCGTAAAAATTGGGGGCTATTCGAAACTACCATCATCCCCTTCAGAGGGATGATCATGCCGGGGTAGCATACCCAACTCGTCATCAGCCTACAATGTCCTGATGGATTATTATGTACAAGATATTATTTTGCTACTTTCCTCTCTTCTCCGAAATATTTTGCGAATTGAGTTTCTGCGAAAGCGCTAAGCGATCCAAAACTTTTCGTAAACATGTCTTCTGCGAAACCAATTAAGAATTTATTGGAGGAAAGAAAAGTCTATTTAATTAATTATCTCAATTTCGCTTTTGACTTCAGTCTAATACCAATTTCTACTACAGTTTTCCTTACAATCTCATATTATTTTCCTTTTGTCGCAGTGTCAGAATACGTTATTTCATTCGATTTGACTTGTAGGGAATCCTCTGTCTGGTTTTTTTTGAAAAGAATGTTTTAGGCTGATGACGAGTCGACTCAAATGACAAAGGGAACAATATAATGTCAAGTAATACAGATTCCAGAGGAGAAGGTAGCAGAGTGACAGTGTTTCTGCCAATCGATTCAATTCCTGGAAGGGGAAAAATGGATTTTGCTTTTATGCTTGCCTTTGCTTTAGTTGTTGTGATGAATTTTTTAGAATAGGAGAAAATACAAAATTGTGTGCAGAATATCCCCATATCATTTTAGATCCAAGTATACTATAACACTCATTGAGTTTGCAACTAGTTTTGAAACTGCATCAAGAACCAATCAAGCGCAAAAAACTGCAACAACAATATATTATTAATTCTCTATCCACACAGCTTGATAGCTGCTGCAAAGTAACATCTGTAGGAAAACTACTAAGAACGCTGGTTGTGTGTAGCTTCCGAAACTCAAATCAGAGGGAGATACTTTGAGTATGAATTGCGATTAAATTGAAGAGAAATCTGCTTCAATAGAAACGCTCTCAGTTCGCTTGTCATTTTAATATAGGATTTATGATTAACCTTAGTCTGGAAACGGGGGCTCCTCCAGCTCTTAAATATAGAGTATTCTTTTAGGGCCTTTCATGTAATGCATGTAACATAATATGATTCAGAGATGAAAATTCCTTTTCTCAGAAGAACGAACTTCTTCTATTACCATTACTTATTATTACTTCTTGAGACTAGAGTGTCATTAAAAGCCGATTCTCAAAGTGGAATGAATTCTTCGGCTCTGTAAACGTATATATAAATATACATATAATGTATGTTCTTGTTGTAAAAAATGTCCCACCTTTGAAATATGAGCCAATTTCATTTCAAGAAAGCGTATAACGTTTCATGATGTAGTTGATTTCGATTTTCATTTGTAATATAATTCGATTTGGCGGAGTGAAATGATGAGTTTCCTTTTTCCCCGTACGTTTTTTTGTTCAAACGAAAGAAAGAAATAGAAGTTTTGTACGAACACAAAAAAGGAGAGTATTTGTTCAAAAACTTTCCCCTTTTTCCTTTCGATTTGATTACTAGTGAAATAAAAGGGAAAGAAAAGTGTTTTTGCCAAAAGCTTGAACTTTTATAAGGTTTGACAAGTTTTATGGCTTACTTGCCGCTGTTGCTGGTGGCTCATTAACACCGAAAGCATAATAAAGAGACTCTTATTACGTAACTTGACACTCTCATTTTCGAGTACCCTTTTGTTCTCTTCTCAACTGTTTTAATATGTTCGTAATTTCGCTCTCTCACCATCGTACATATATATCTCTCTCTATAATATATAATATATCTCTTCTCTTTTCTCTGGTCTTGCTGAAGAAAGTGTTCACATTTCACTCCTATATCTCTCTAGACATATATAAAGTATATCCCCCCTCGTAAGACAATTGGAAGTTATAGAGTTCGTTTTTCCAATAATTGTTGCTGTCACTTTGCTTTTATTAGTGTTGCATTGTTTTTTGAGATAGGTTAAAAACCACGTTTGCTATAGAGTGATACCACGAATTGCAACTCGATGCGATGATATAGCATTCGTTCGTTAGATATTTGTTGTGCTCTCTATCTCTCTCAGAACACAAAAGAGTTTCTCAAACAAGATGAAAGAAATTCTTGTGCTAATCTGCCCCTTTCCTTTGACCACTTCACGTGGCTCTACGCAGGTGACCTGTTCGACATGCTCCTTCCGATGCTGAGCATATATCAAGAGTACGTCCGTAACCATCACTATTCTTTGCAAGTAAGTCACTATTCATTGCCAGTAAGTAAAGTAAAAGCTACGAACGTAATCATATTGAATCGTGATTCATTTCCCAATTTCCTAAATAATTAGCATTAAAACTTTGCGTCTAGAAGTGACGCGACAAAATATTATTTAATTACAAATATTTATATGTACATGGTTTAACTGCTCACTCCAGGTGCTTACCGAATGCAAGCAACAGGCAACGTTTGCCTCTCTCCTTAGTCGTTTGGAAAACAAGTCCGCGTGTCAAGGGCGATCACTTGATCTATTCCTTACATATCCAATGCATCAGGTAGTCTCATAAAAGAAAAGCTTTCTTCACAAATTCTATGAAAAAAATAAGAGTCCTTCTACGGCTCTGACATTTTTCTCTCGCTTTTTCCGCCATTTTGTGTCTGCCACTACATTTCACTTTGCTTTCTCTTTGCTCGTGCAACGGCCACAGATTCCTCGGTATATCATAACACTTCACGAACTCCTTGCACACACCCCGTACGATCACGTTGAACGTAAATCACTGGAAAATGCTCGAGCTCAACTGGAGGAGCTGAGTCGACAGATGCATGATGAAGGTTAAAAGTTAATGGAAGAGGAGAAACCGAAAAAGACGCACGTAGAGGAGCCGTTACTTGTCTAAATAAAATGTATGAATTTTACGAGTGCATTTAGGCACACCAAGAAGTTTTATTTGATTTGTACACAGGTCAATAAAAGTGCACTAGAATGAAGAAGATCGCTTCAATTTCTCATTTTCAGCTTTGAGTCGAGCCACCTTCCTCTCCAAGAACATAATGTGATCAAAAGGGGTAAATGCACTGGTGTAAAGAGTGTCAGGAATAGATTCATCACAGACCAAATCTTCATTCACTTCGTCTTCCTCCACAACAGAAAGATCAGACGAAGGGAAGGCACAGCTAAACAAATCAGCAAACCCCGTTTCCTTCCTGACGGTGTCAATCGTGGTTCTGAACCTGTTCAGGCCTTCATTGCACGCTTCATTAGGAAACCTATACGCCAAGCATCGCCAGTTTTTGTCGTCGCAATCCGAGAGTACCAGAATCATGTAGAAATAGTCAGGGGGAACGCTTCTACACTTAAGATTTTCCAGTTTCTTGTCACTATAGTAAACAAAACATAAACCAATCATAATAATGCTAGAATTAATTCTAAAATACAAGCAAATGAATTGGTATTTACTTACCCCTGCAATATGACGGTAACTCTGACGAACCCAAGTGCTGTTGAGGTATGAGCAAATTCTTCTAGTTTACCCCATAAACCATCATTCAGTCGTCCATGTTGAATTGCACAAATAGAATATGTGTCTATGCGTTTCCATTTTTTCTCATCATGCAAAAAGAAAATGTAGGGAATCATATGTCCCTTCTGATAACCCGCTGGCAGATTGTGAAAATCATCTTGGGTCAACTGGTGCTCTAAATCTAACGACTTGTCCACAATCGGGCGAGCAACTCTATTAATAATCTTGGAGCCTTTCTTATTCAACAAACTTCCGTCAAGTTTGATGTAGGTCAGTCTGGGTTGGTTTTTGTCTAGGTCAGGTAGCATAGCAGTATTAAACTTAAACCGCACCTCCTGCACGTCTTTAGAGATGAATCTTTCAAACTAAAATAAAAATGAATTTCAGTACTTGTTTTCTACCTATTAATACATAAATTTATGGTCTAACGGTTGTTATGATTATTACCTCCTCTTTAATAATGTTTTCCTCCTCCCCTGTGGTCTCTCCATCTTTCTTCGCCTCCTCCACTCTCTTCTTAAAGTCCCTCCATATTCTAGGATGTTTGACCTTGAGATGTCCAATGAAGTCGCTCCTCCTTCCTCTGGATGCACCACAATTATCAATAACGCAGGTTACTCTTTCCCTGGAGTTTGCATTTTTTGGAGTGTAAAACTCCGACAAGGGATGAGTCACACCCCCGAAAGTAAACCTTTCTCCCTTTACCATTTTTTATTTCAATTTTGAATCGAAATAACAAACTATATTTTGGAAATGAAATATGATTGAGACTGGAAGAAGAACACATGCATTGTTTACATCTTTAAATCTGCAGCATCAAACTTCTTGGTGTACCTAAATGCACTCGTAAAATTCATACATTTTATTTAGACAAGTAACGGCTCCTCTACGTGCGTCTTTTTTTGTTTCTCCTCTTCCATTAACTAATGTATGATTCGATGAAGTGTCGGAAACGGAAAATCTTCGGAAGAACCTTGCCATCGAGAGGATGATAGTTGAAGGCTGTGATATTCTACTGGACGTGAACCAAGTCTTCGTGCGCCAAGGGAATCTCATCCAGATCATGGACGGGGGTGGAAAAAAGAGCAGAGCGAGAATCTTGAAGCAAGAGAAAGAAGCGGTGCGACAAGCATTTCTTTTTTCCAATCATCTAATCCTAACAACACGAGCTGCCAATGGAAGGTTGCACTTGGCCACAGGAACGGGAAAAATCCCTCTGGCTGACTGTACGTTAATTGAAGATCCCTCAGAGTCGGGGGATCCAGAGCCGACAGACGATGTCTCCATCTCAAGCCAATCTTCCTACTCTGATTCGAGTAATTCGCAACTCATAAAGAAAACAGTTGGCCCGCCGGAAATCACCCACGGGGGACTGGACTTTAAGATCATTCTGGACACGAAAAACGGACCCATCAACATCCACCTGGTCGCACCTTCCGCGTATTACAATCAGGAACCACCCGACGCTTCAAATGACAAGTTAGTTGCTGAAAATAGTAATAGTAAAAAAAATGGGGACATGTTTTTGGCACTTTCTCCACCACGTATTTACATATTCATTTACAGTATGGATGGTATCGTCGTGAAAGAGGAGGATTACGGGATGAGATTGGAGCCCGACCATTACAGGCGTATATCGACAACCTCCACTGTGTCGGGCTACGGGACTGAAAGCGACAGGGATCCCGAAGGGAAGGGTCCGCACTGGCGATGGAGCTACAGAAAAGGTGGGTTTGTGTCGCAAAAACGGCTTCTTGTGATCTCTGTTCTGTGTCTCTGTGTGCTTTTAACGTGTTTGTGTTATTATGTGTGAACATTTTTAGGTATGGTACGATCTGTTTCATATATGATTGCAGTGGAGGAGTCAAGCGGATCCTCGTATTTGTGCCCAGGACCACCGAGTCCCCCCACGAGAAAAAAGTCGGTCACACTCCGAGTTGAAGACGTTGGGGGTCACTTGTTGGTTCCACCAGGAGGTGGCCATCCTACCGCGAGCAGTGAAACGCTTACGGAACAAAAGGTAGGCACTCCGTCGAAGAAAAGACACTCTAGCTTGACAAGTGAGCCATCCGAGGGATCAGAGTCGGAGGAGGAAGAACCAAACAAGAAGCACAGTCTGCCGGAGCCGCCGAGTGCTGGAAACTGTAAGCCTGCAATAATAGCTTTCCCTTTATTTATTTTCATATTTTTGCCGTCAATACTTTCTCTGCTTTCACTCTGATTGTTGGTACGCAAAAGCTTTGAAACTCGCTTACATTATTATTGCTTGAAACAGCACCAGCTCAGATAAGAAAAGCTTCTTCAACATCCATTTACGCCGCTATTCTGCAGCGCCGAGCGTCAAAGCAGCGTCCTTCGTATGTAGAGTCAGACATTACTGGGGCAAGTTCCACCCCCCGCTCTTCATTCCAGACCCATGGTTCCGAATCTCCCACAATGAGCAGTAAGGCCGGAGTCGTGGTCACCAGCTCCCGACAATCTCAGCGTCGATCAAGCAGCGCATCTGCGGCAGCCGCTTTTGCCATCGCCACCGCAGGTTCCACCTGCGCTGCGAGAATAGCTCAAGGTCAGACGGAAATTGTGGTCCCCGAGAATGAAGAGCTCAAGTTTGTTCGTCCCCGGAAGGAAAGTGTTTTGTCGAGCGCAGCCACAATGCGTGTTCTTTCCGTGCTGAGACATTGGGTGGCCAAACACTCGCAGGACTTTGAGGATCCGCAGTTGAGAGACTTGACAGTGTCCTTTCTCGAGGACATCCTGTGCTCACCAGCCCTCCTTCCGGCGGAGAACAAGGCGGCATCACAACTGCTTCGCATGTTGACTCGGGAAGATCCTAAAAAGGTGGACTTGAGCTCCCTTTTGCTGCCCACTCACACCAAAGAGACGACAGAGTCACTTTCAGCGCTTGAGATTGCCGAGCAGATGACCTACTTGGATCATGAGATTTTTGTTGCCATACGATCCGAAGAGTTTTTGGGACAGGCGTGGACAAAGGAGGATAAGGAGACTCGTGCCTCACACATTACATTGATGACGAGAAGGTTCAATGAGGTGAGTAGGTTAGTCGTCTCTGACATTATACGGCAAACCACACAGGCAGCGAGGCTTCAAGCGATGGAGAAATGGACAGCGGTTGGGGATATCTGCCGAGTCCTTCATAACTTTAACGGGGTCATTCAGATTTGTGCTGCTTTTACCAACTCGGCTGTGTACAGGCTCAAAAAGACCAACGAGAAACTCTCAAAAACGGTAAGTATTTTGTTGCAGCTTCTGAAAACTACTCTCTCCGTGCTTTCTCCATGCTATTTCAATAAGGAACTTAAAGGCAGTTATGTATTTATTATCAGTTCTTTTTTATCAATCCAAATTCTCATTTTATTTATGAAATCAGAAATCTCCATATTATTAGGCCCTATATATATTTCATCTTTATATTATCAATCTGTATCTTTCCACGGTTTTTATTTGCATAAAAAATTGACATTATCGCATAAAAGTGTTTTGGGGCGACTTGGTACAAATGGAAAAAACTTACCCCTTTGCTTCCCCACTCTAGACTCGTGGAACTTTAGAACGATTGCATAGCTTGATGGACACTATCGCATAAAAGTGTTTTGGGGCGACTTGGTACAAATGGAAAAAACTTACCCCTTTGCTTCCCCACTCTAGACTCGTGGAACTTTAGAACGATTGCATAGCTTGATGGGAACAGACGGCCGATTTCGTGGGTTGAGAGAGGCGTTGCATCGAGTAGATCCTCCGGGCATCCCCTACCTGGGAATGTATTTGAGTGACCTGACATTTATCGAAGAGAGCACCTCCAACTACACTCCGGAAGGACTACTAAACTTTGCCAAAATGCGTATGATTGCTCACGTTATCAGAGAGATCCGACAGTTTCAGCAAACACCATACAAGATTGAGTACAATCCTAAGGCGTGTGGCTACTTACTCGATCCGGTTCTTCTTCTGGATGACGAGGAGCTGTACAAGTTGAGTTTGGCCATTGAGCCAAAACAAGGACGACTTACTTCCCAGTCTTCAACTTCATAAAAACAATGTTCTCCAAACTCTCTTTCCATCTCTTTCCCTTATTATTAATTTTCACTTGAGTGAAAAAGTCTTTTTCAAAAAAAAGTCTTTACATCAATTTCCTTATGCGTTGCGATACTTTAGCTTTTAGTTTTAATACATGATAATATTATGTGCATGCCGTGAGTCCATGAGTGATGAAGACCACAGTACCACCAGCTTACTACTTTTAAATATGAGCATTAACAACAAAATATATAGCTATATACATGTATAATTATCAAATTCAGATGCAAAAGTTTTCTACTACAAATTTCAATCTAAATATGCATGAACAGAATGTTACAAAAAATTCTCTATCTAGCACAGATTTTAAAATATCAAGAAAAATATATATCGTACATATACAAGGTCATTAATATTTAAAAAAAACATACGAGGTCACTAACACGTTTTTAGAGACAGACTTTATCGTGTGATATTAATGTGAACAAATACTAATAATAATCATAATAATAATAATGCACACTGCCCTTCTTACTCATTCCCTACCTATTAAACATGTTACAATCAGTGGAAGTTTCCACACCTTACGTATCGTAATCATAATATATACATATTATATGTCGTATTCTCCAGATATACATATACTGAATTCACAAGTATTGGAAAGCATTCCACTTTACGAATTTCTTAGTTTTTTATGGGGCTCCCTAAGAAATCCGTAAAAAAAGTGCAGATTGAGAGAGGAAAACTACATGAAAAGCTCATTGCTCGAACAAAAGATAAGTGTTTACATTCCATTCTTTTATGATGTAAAGGATACCCTTATAAAACATAACGTATAATATATTTTTGTGTAACAGAGAAGTGCAGGGTTTCTTTTTGAAAAGTTCTTCCTTCTAGTAAACGTTCGAGAAAAACTTGAGTGGCTGGCAAGCTGGCACTGTAGCATAAAATGTCATGTGGATGTATCGTCATTTTGTCCTTCATAATAAAAATTACATCAGTCAGTGAATCTATGTAATTATTATTATTAAGGTTTTTATTATAAATGTGTATGTATATGTAACTAACCCATCCATTTTGAGTAACTAACCAATTTTACGTAAGATGATTAAGCAGTAACCAGTCGACTAACGTATGTAAGATGTATCAGTTTTTTTTAGTTTCACGCGTAATTATAACCTAATGATAAGGGCTTTATGAACGATACATCCATGTGTACTTGCAACCTTGAAAGAAAAAAGTTTCACCCGA